>PVIW01004609.1:0-127433 GCA_004026585.1 Noctilio leporinus | reverse complement strand
GGAGACATAAATTTAGGAGTTTCCATATATATGTATAGGAGCCAGGGGAGTAGTTAAGAAGTTGCAGAAAAAAAGGGTATCTGGCACTGATAAGGCACTTAGCCATATCTCGCTCCTCCGGAACCACAAGGAACTCCCTGACCTGGCACATACTTCTCAAAATCTGTAACATTATCTGGCACATTAACGGTAAGTTAACATTTCATCAGCATGAGTCTTGTTGTCTGCACCAGGTTGTGGTGACCTTGAGAACAGAAAGAAGAAAAGCTTTGTCTGGCCCTGAAAATAAAATATTAGAATGTTTGATTATCTAATTGCCTGATTGATGGATTAGGATCCTGAAAGGGAAGAATGTCATTAAGAGTTTGTCTTCTTAAACTTCTACATTTTGCCTATTTAAAAAGAAAAGAAAAGAAAAGGCAGAAAAGTAGAGACAGGAAAATTTTCCCAGTGTGCTAAGGTTTATCACATTGTGTTGTACTTGCCCAATAATTGTTCTGTCTCTCATATTAAATGCTAGAAGCCACATGAAGACAGGACCTGGGTCCACCTTGCTTGCTCTTAAAACCCTAGAGTTAAGCACTGTGCCTGACACACAGAAAGTACTCCAGACACATTTTTAATGAAGGATACACAAAAAGCTAACTCAGGCAGCAGCACTCAAGCTAGGTGGCAGGTCTTCTGACCCTATTCAATGTTCTACCCATTAGCACTAAGTCTTGCTTCCCTGGTCACGTGCTGAACCAGACCGTTGTTGGAAGGTGATAATTCTCTTGTTGGAGCCCCCGGCACAGTGCCTGCCCCTGGCAACTCTGAGTGTCAGAAGTATGTTAAGAAAGTGCTTTAGTTCAAGCACAACATCCAGCTCAGCCCGAAAACTGCAAGCACTATTGATTTGTAGGGGGGTTTGAAATGGAATGAGCGGCTGCTTTCCTCCAAATGGCACATTTCATTCATGATGCATGATTGTAATCGTGGTTGCCTGAAGCCTGCAGTCCTGGCTTGGCAAAAAAAAAGAAAAAGAAAAAAGAAAGAAAGAAATAGCTATTTTCTGGAGTGACTACACTGAAAGGGCAAGAAATCCATATTCATTTTCTTGCCTCTCTGCTGGACTCTATAGTTCTCAGGCAGGTGGAACAAAAATCTTTAAATATCATGCTGATCCAGGAACTGCTCGGCAATATTTAAAGAGTTCTGTGTGCCTGCCTCGTGCCCCTCTCATCGTGCTCAGGCAGCCCCGTCCAGGGGCAGGACAGCCGTGGCTGTGGCAACAGTGAGCAAGGTGCCAGATCCAGGTTCATATGAACTGGCGGGTGACCTTTACAAAGTGCTGCAGTTTATAGGAATGTTGAATTTTTCAGCAGCTAGGGAGGACCTGCGCTAGTGGGAAGGGCGGACTGGGAAATTACTCCAGGCTATTTAAACCTCCAAGGGGAAAAATGAACTCAGCTACGACTTTAATTATGTCCACCGCCCTCTGAGGCACAGAAGGAAGACAATGGGCTGATAGCATTAATAACGATTCTCCTGTCCTCACCCGCAATAAATAACTTTAAGGTCTTCACAGTATCATTTAGGTTCTTCCCCTCCCTCTTCTGGCACTGATTTCCTTTTTCCTTAGCAGATGGTTGGAAAACTCAGGCCTCCCAGTGCCTTGACCTCCTGCAGATGTTGGGCTTGGGATGCAGTGCAACAGAGGACCACTGGGAAAAGAAAAGAAAGAGCCTTAATGTGCCATATCAGGGCAAGCCTGGGGTGGCCCACTAACTGCTTTTTCATGATTGTCACTTACTGGCTCTGATTTACACACATTAAAGAGTTGTGTCAGCAATCGTAGAAGGCCTCAAAGGGAGACTGATGCAAGACAGGGCACTGTATTATTGAGAGCCAGGTCAAATGGGCGATGAATGGATGATTATGGGTAGGGGCAAACTGCCATCATTAGGGAGGCTGTAACAAAGTAGATGTTGATATATCATCCTCTTTGAGATCTTCTGACAGGCCATTATGGCTCTCCTAATGAGATTGTCATGCATTTCTCTTTATGTAGCTATTAAAGTCTTGTCTACATCTGCTGAAGTTTCCTGGGGAAGGGTGTGAAGGGGCAACAAGAGGAAAGATGCTCAATATTTTTCTCTCCTCTGCAGTCCACAAGATATGCCAAAGAAGGCTCAGGTGAGGCCCAATAATATCAGACAAAACTTCCAAGGGAAGCAAAGGGTGGGCAGTGCCTAGATTTGGAGGGATGTGGGAGAGGAGAGGTCAGCAAAAGTCTTCACAAAGGCCACTCCTGATCAAAGAGTCTGCTTGGAATGGCCAACAAAGTGTCACTTGTCCCTCACTTCTTTCTCACCCCAGATGGCAAAATAACATGCTCTGTGATTCTTTTTCACTCAAAACCCCTGAATATCAATGTGTGGGTGGTGACCCAGCCAATTCCATTTAACGCTGCTCAACTCAGACACAAACACTTCATTTTTGCTCAATAAGACTGGAGGAAGAAAGATTAAAAAGAAAAGGACCAGACACCTCTATGATTCACTGGCTGTGGGTTTGGGGCCATTCCAGGGCCTTTGAGTGTGTCAATGAGGAGAATGACAGCATTGCCCACAGGTTTTAACTATGCTGCCACTCAAGGATCTTAAAGAAAACCCTGCTCCCCAAGCCCAACATAAACTCATTTCATAAGAAGCCATCTCCAAAGGCCCTACCTGAGACTCTATGCCATGTCAGCTCCTCAGGAACAGATCTTAAGGTATACAACTGCCTTGTTTTGAAAGTAAAAAGCAATTGTTTCTATGATTTTTCCATGAACAACCACCACTGAAGAACACATGTAATGTAAGCAGAGTGACTTGAGATTGGTACTAAAACATCTCCAAAGGAGAATTTGCAATGAATATATCAGGTGCCTGGAAATAGTAGCAGTGCACAGAAAGGCCCCTCTGCTCTAATGAGATGACCTGCACTGAGTGAATATATTTCGCACAATGCTTCAGTGTCTGGTTTGTTTTAGAAAAGCAGGAGCCCCTCTCCCCTTTTTCAGACCAAATGGAACACAAAAGAGCAAAGCCACATGAATCTATTATGTCTTATAGGGGCTTTTAGCAGGACTATGACTGTTTAACCAGGCAGTGACACGAGAAGAATTACTATTAGACACTCCAGCTGAAAGTAGAGATTTTATTGATTCCTCACACTGGCCTGCCTTTTTATCTTTGATTGAGTGGCTTTCATGAATCCAAAAAGGTAACACTCTTGCATTGAAAGCAGCAGCAGGCAGTCCAAGCCAAACTGAAACCATCTGTCAGTCCAAAAGAAAGATGAAGGTACTTCCCAAAGTAGCATCTATCTGGGCCTCTCTCCCCATAGCACCATCCATCGCTGGCTCTCAGTGAAGAACCCAGTCCCTCAGCTGTACAGTTCCTCAGGACAGCTAAATCTTGACAGACAGTTTACCAACGATATAAGCAAAATTCACCTTCATATAATTAAGACACTAATTGCACCCTGAGACAGAGCAATTATACTCCCCTTTTTAGGAAAGCACTTAGTTCTGCACATTCCTACTCTCCAGGATTTTGTGATCATTATTTTTTATTGTTTCTGAAGTCTCATTTGGAAAACAATTGCATTTGTCTCTCTGTTTACTAAATACCAGACATGATGTACAAACATCTTTCAATTAGGTGTTCTGCAAGGAGCCCGCTCTACCTTCTCTCTATTTTAAACAGGACTCATTTGCATTCATGGGCAGATTAGAATGCAGAAAAGCATATAAGCAATGTGCAGGTTTACACATCAGTGAATATTCATAAAGTACCATTTCTCCTTGCAACCATTTCCCCACAAATGGCCTTCCCACTATGTGTGCTGTGTTTGTCATTCAGGAGCCTTTCATTTGTTTTAAAGTGCCAGGTTTGGAGACAACAAAAATGCATCTGGGCAAGCCCTACAAAAGCCAGAGCTGAAAGGAAATGGTATTTGTGTTTCATGCCACAAGAGAGCATGCTGGGAATCCTTGCAATGGACCATGCTGACTCCCTGCGCAGGCATGTGGGAACTAATCCAAGGTGACAAATGGATCAGGCAGAGGCTGGAGTAGACGCAGCTCTTGTTCTGCAATACATGCTATGATCTCCAGTGTAGGGTCCTCTGTACATGGTGCTCTAGGACTGAGGTCTCTTCGCATGCCTCCCTAGGCCCTGTCTTTTCAAGGTTAAGCCTTCAGGGATGGCATCACCTGGATAATTCAGACTTTGTAAATAAAACCCACTTTTCCCTGCACTGCGTTGCTCAGAAAATATGTAAGGTAGTTTCAGAATCCACCTCCAAATCAAATAATCCCCTTGGTGAAATGCAAGGAATCAATAGGAAAGAGAGAACAGGCAAAATTAAAGATAGAGGCTTTATCTGAATCATCTATATGCTAGGAATGCATATGCCTTTACACTGGAGTTATGTTTTCAATCCCTCAGTAGCAGGATTGAAGCAGAGACAGCCTGTGGGAGAAAAGAAAGGAGGGCACATATGGCCCGCAGGGCCCCAGGTCCTGGGAACAAAGACTGCTTAGGCCACTGAGCAGATCCTCCTCCTCCCACTTCCTCCCACAAGGGGCTTACTGACCAAAAGCTTCCATAAATTTGACCTGGTTTTGGTGCTTACAGCTTACCCACTCTCCCACCCCACCCCCACCCTCCACCCTGCCTGAAAGGAACTAAAAGGCATGAGAGGAAAACATGTAAACATAAAAATTAAGTAGGAAGAAGCTATAGGATCCAAGAGCATGGGGGTGGGAAAAGGCCATGAGCTTCACCTGTCTGCCTGCATCTTGACACTCACAGGCCTTCGTAATTCCAGATCATTCGACCATGCCCAGCTTTCATGACTGAAGTCAATGACCCAGTGTGCTCCATGGGGGATATGTAAATTTATTTTTTTGTTGACCCATACTTGAGAACAGACATTTGTAGGGTCTCCCAAATGCCCCACTACAAAATCTCCAAGGAGGAAACCACTTCCCATGATGGCTATTACCAATGGACAATGGCCATCTTCTTTTAGAGCATGCTAAGACATAACACAGGCTTCCCACATTGGCAGCCCTGGGAGTATGAAAGCAAACTGTAGAAGAGAGGAAAGGAGAGAAGAAACATAGATGGAAAAACATAAGCTATAGAGAGGAACCCATATCCTCAGGATCTTCCAGACTCAAACATGGGTGAGGACATGAAGATAGGCTGTGGTCACCCAAAGCTCTCAGATGCCATCAGGGAGAAAGGATATAAGGCCATTTTGGAAAAGGGGAATCCACAGATATTTTCTATAAAGTATTATTTTTTCTTTCAAACCAATCAAGAGAAATTAGATGGCAGTGGTATAGCTGCCACTCTGGGGGTGCAGGAAAGGAGGTTTGTCCAATGTCACAAAGCTCTGTTCCCTGGACCTGTCATGAGCTGCAGTAATCAATCCACTCTGGGTTTTCATGTCTCATCCTCATTCTGACTGGAATTCATGTTCAGCCATTTTTACAATGTGTTTGCTTCCTTCCCCTACCCCTTTCCTTGCCTTGACCTTCTGCAGTCTTCTCAGTCCTAGTACCTAGCCTTTCCCTGTACCTGCTCAGCTGCTGCTAAACAGGACTGGAAAAGCAAGTTCCTACTAGAGCCCATCAAAATCTAAGCAGTGAAGGCTATATACATTATTCCTTAAAATCCTTGAAGTGGCTAATACAAATGTCTTACCTCTCTCCTATCCCCAAACTGATTCCCAACACCTTTTCTCCCTGAGCATGGCCTTGCTTTCTACATTATCAGAAGGCCATGTGACTTTTTCCTGCTGCCAAATCTTTCATCCTTCCTTTTCTTTCTCCATGCCTCTTTTAGTGAGAAGCGCCCTTTCTTGCACAGGTTGTCCCTTTACTCTCTCACTTTCATTTTCAACTTTCCAGTCTCTACCTGAACCTTCCACTCAGCCTTGAAAAGGCTTGCTCATCCTGTGTGTCTCTCAGGTCCTATTCTTTTACTCCTCATTTTCCTTCCCTTCTAAACATATTGAAAGAGGCATCAATATTTCCACTGCTTCACTACTTGGTCTTCTTTCATCCTTTATTACCTGGTCACCTTCCTTGTCTCATAAGGCTCAGGAATGATCTTCTCAATACCATAGGAAAGAATTTTCCTTGTTCCTCTTCCCCCTGACCTCCATACAACATTTGACCCCACTGACCACATTCTCTTGGCTTTCCTGGTATTTCACCATCCTGGTGTCCCACCACTCTCTGATTGTTCTTTTTAGGGTGCTTTTCACTGGCTTCTCTCCCTCACTACCTAAATCTGAGAGGTCTCCACCCAAAATCAGCCTCCATCCTTTTCTCTGCCCAGGCTCATTATTTCACCTCTTTGCAGAAGACTTATATCACCTATCTCTGCACCTCTGACCAGAGCCCCATATTCCTATTTCTAGCTGCCTTTGTTTAGCTAGGATATCTTTCCATCTAGATTTTGTAGCCAAACATATTCAAAATGGCATCCATGCAGGCAATGCACTAGGCACTGAGAACACAAAGATTAGTGAGATCCAGTTCTTTACCTCAAGACTTCCCTAATCTCGTAGAAGAGAAAGACATATAATCAGGTCATTGTGAAACAATGTGGAAATGAGAAAGGTAGGCACAGAAGATGATGTATTGAGGAAAATCACTTAACAGGAAAACCCAAAGCAGACTGGGGAAGAGGGAATCTGGGAACCTTTCTTTTTTTTTTTTTTTTTTTTTTTTTTTAAGATTTTATTTATTATTTGTAGAGAGGGGAAGGGATAGAGGCAGAGAAGGAAAGAGACATCAATGTATGGTTGCCTTTCACCTGCCTCCAGCTATGGACCTGGCTGGAGACACAGCTTGCAACCTGGTTATGTGCCCTGGCTGGGATATCAAACCAGTGACCTTTGGGTTCACAGGCCAGTGCCTTATCCACTGTGCCACCAGCCAGGGCCCTGGAAACCTTTTTGAAATATAGGATGCCTAAACTAAGTACTAAAGAAATGAGCATGAGAAATTTAGAGAACTCAAGGTAGCAGAACTTATTGATATTACTGTGTTGTTTGATTGGATGTTGACAGTGACAGAAAGGAGAAATCAAGCATGACAACCAAGATTTTAGCATCACCATGCTCCCAAGTACCCGATGCTCAAAATCTCAAAAGCCATGTTGCCTTCCTCTAACTCCCACCCTTTCAACCAATAATCTAGTTCAGGAAATTGTATTTTCATGTTGTCTCTAAATCCACCCACACTCTTTTCTCACTGCCATCCCTATAACTCAAGCTGCCATTTTGTCCTTGCCTATCTTTCACTCCACATTGTCATAACTGCTCTGTCACCTCAGTAGCCTCCCTGAAGAGCAACTTATTCCCTCACTCTTCAACCCTTCATCAGAAATCTTTAGTGCATCCCTTTCATTCCTTGTTAATCAAGACCCTCTACCATCTGGCTCTAACCATTCATTCCAGTTTCTCTCTCTCCTCTCCTCTCACATCAAACTACTTATTATTCTCTCTTATATACTCTCCATACTTCCCCATCATTGTGTTTTTGCTTATAGTGTGCCTAAAATTCTTTCCTCCACCCGTAACCCTGCCTAAAATGACCTGTTGCAGAATAATATGGATGATATCATATTCCTTTCAGTAAAAACAGATCCCTCTACAATATATTATTTGTATAAATGGATCCATATGTGTTTGTATAGAATAGAAAAAGATGTAGAAAGAAAATAAGAGCTGACATGCGAGTGCTTACTCTCCTAAAAAGTGAGTTAACAATCATATGAAGTAACATTTTCCTTATTTTAAAAAGGAGCAAACCAACTCAAAGAAAGGTCAATAACTTGTCAAACATCATGCAAGGAATAAGTGAAAAAGCCAGCATGTTAACCTAGGCCCTTCATTCTGAACTACTGTGCCTTTCACCAAGATAGAAGGATGGGTCATGGGAGAAAACTTTCTTTTATTTATTTTATGCATTTATATACTGGTTGAAACAAAATTTTTAAAAAATATATGTATTATTTTGTAATTGGGGAAGGAAGGAAGGAAGGAAGGAGAGGAGAGGAGAAAAGAGGGGAGGAGAGGAGGCGATATAAGAACAGAGAATAAAGGAGAGAAGGAAGGAGAGAGAGAAGGGAAAAGGATTATATGTGTTTCCCATGCCACCATAGCAAACTATGACAAATTTAGTGGCTAAAATAACACAAAGATATTACCCTACAGTTTGGGAGATCAGAAGTCCAAGATGGGTCAGTAGGACACCTTCCCTTTTGGAAGCTATAAGAAGAATCCATTTCCTTGCCTTTACCAGCTTTCAGGGGCTGCCCACTTTCCTCAGCTTACAGCCTCATCCTCCATCCTCAAAGACAGCAGCATAGTATCTTAAAATCTCTCCCTCTCTCTGACCTTCTAGGCCCTCTCATATAAGGATATTAGTGATTACATTTAGGGCTTACCTCGATAATTTAAGATAATCCTCCTACCTCAAGATTCTTAACTTAATAACATCTGCCAAGTTTCTTTTGCCCTTTAAGGTAATAAAGTCATAGGTTCTGGGGATTAAGGCATGGACATTTGGAAGGGGCGGGGGGGGGGCTAATTTTTCTGTCTATATAAGGAAGGGAGGGAAAAGGGAAGGAAGAAATTATCTCCTGACTTCAGGACTTCTTCATGATATTTGTCCTGATTTTTCAACTGGATATTCTCTTTTCCACCTCTGAATCCCAGCTGTTCTCTGCTGCCAGCCTCTTGTGGTTCTTAGAGAATCTAGAAGGCAAGGTCCTTGAGACAGGAACTGTCCCTTACTTTCCTTTGCCTCTGCAGTCACTCGTGGCACCTTGTGCATAGCATGAGCTCAACAATATTTGTGAGACTGGATTGAATTGTTGAAAGTACAGCTTCTCTGCCTGGGCCTGCCCTTGTGGCCTCAGCTGACAGCCTCAAGATTAACTGCCTAATGAATAAAGTTGCTGAGCCTGGCCCAGCTGTGCCTTTCAGAGTGTGTTTGGGTTTGCTTTGCCAAGTGCAGATTATTGCCCATCACTTGCTTTTCAAGAACCCAAGCTGCCAAGCTGCAGCAGACAGAACCCCCTGACTGGTGTTGCAGCTGCACCAGCAGCCATCGAGATGGGGTTCAGCTCACCTCTCTCTGAGTGATGTGAAACATAATTCTGGCTTCCAAAGCTGCCAGCTGCAAGGCTGCAGAGGCCTGAGGCAGGGATGTCACTGATCACCTGGGTGGTTTCAGATGGCCTCTCCCTACCCCTACTCCCACCACCTAATGGTATTTTCATAAAAACGGGGCTATTCAGGCCCAGAGGTCATTTATCTGTTTTGGGTTGTTTTGTTTGTTTGTTTGATTTTTGGTTTTTATTGGGGAGGGGGGTGTCAAGAATATACATAATTACAGAAACATCAAATTAAATATGATTGTGAGTCCCCAGACCAGAAGCCTCACCCTAGTCTGAGGCTACAGTTGTCTGGTGTGAGGTGCTCCAGTATCCAGCCCACAATGAGTCCCAGAGTGGAGTCCCAATGCTGGTACTGAGGCAGCTGCATGAGGCTATATGAAAAAGCCTCACAGCATCCAGTACGACCTAACAGGGAAGCCCAGTGTGGCCCATGTGACACATGTCACTGCTCCCAGAAGGGTTGCAGCCCAGAAATGCTGGCAGTGGTTCTTAGCTCTTGACTTGCAGCTGTTCTTATCCACACATCCTGCAGGCTGCCTCTATTCTTGTCCCCCACAGAGGGTTCCACTCCCTCCCTCTCTCTCTCTCTCTCTCTCTCTCTCTCTCTCTCTCTCCCTCTCTCTCCCCCTCCCTCCCTCCCTCCTTCTCTCTCTCCCTCTATCATTCATTCTCCCCAACAAAACATTCCCCCAACATTAGTGAGAACCCCAAAGTGAATAAAAAGAGAGTGAAAAGAGAAACCAGATCTGGGAGCAATGGGCATAGTGAAGCTCTACCAAAAGCAAAACCAACTTGTATGTTTGTGAATTAGTCACTTACTCAGCAAATTGGCATCAAGTAGCTACAATGAGCCGTGAGCTGTTCTGGGTGTTGAGAAATAGCAGTATACAAATTCCTATTCCTATGGAGGGGGAGACAGAAATAGGTAAAATAAATAGGTAAAATAGATAGCATGTAAAACAGCAATGGGTACTAAAGAAAGATATTAAGCAGAGAAGGTAGGTAGGAAGTGAGGATTGAGTTGCAATTTTAGCTGGGTGTGTCCAGGTATAGATAAGCCCACACCAACTAACCTAAGAGAATGTTTTCAGAATCAACGTGAATCCACTTCATTTTTAAGATCCATGAGTCTCACTGGTCCCAAGATTTTGCCTTTCCTTTCAGTTTCATGTTTGCTCCACTCTATTCCTACTGCCTGAATTCAAAGTTCAGTAACTAATAAATTTCACTAACTACAAATAGCCTGTACTATTTGTAGAAAAGCCCCACTGTACACCTGTCCCAAGATAACTTCCAAACCCAGAAAAGCCAGATAGGGACAGCTCTCCTTTCTACCCTTTCGAATAACCCACTGCAAGCCCAAAGCTAGGCAAAGGTCAATGCCTGAAGATGCTCACCACAACACCGAAAAACCAGCAGATAACTAATGTCCGGTAAAAGGAGAAGGGATGCTTAAATAAACAAGACATCCGCACAAAGAACTATGATATCACCATTTTATGTTGTAACAGGGTTTCTCAACCTCAGCTCTGTTGTCATTTCAGGCTAGATTATAGCAGGAATGTGCACTGCAGGATGTTTAGTGGCATCTCTGATCTCTACCCAGTCAATGCCATCCCCTAGTTATGACAACCAAAAATGTCTCTAGACCTGGCCCAATATCCCCTGTAGGGCAAAAATCCATACACACACATACACTTCACTGAGAATACCTGCATTATATATATAAAGGCTATGTCAAATATTTTTAATGTATAAAATTTTGCAATATTTTGGCAAATAATTTCTCCCTAATGCATGAATTTATTCCTCTCATCTTACAAAGGTATACAACTAACTCATATTTCAGTTATATATTTAATAATTAGTATTTTAAAAATAAAAAGTCAATGAAAGCAAGTTGTTTCATCTGGAGCATATTTCTATAAAGAAAAAACATATTACACATACACACCTCTAAACTGTACCTATGATTATGATGACATTAAAACATGGAAATAGTTTAATATGTTGGGGTAGCAGAATGGTGTGTAAAATTTTTTCTACTTTAATATTTTAGTGTTATGAAATTATACAGAGTAGTAAGTACATTTTTTAAATATCTCTCTGCAACAAGTCACTCTGATGGCCATGGTGATGGAGAGCTTTGTGTTTGGTGAGCACTTGTGGGATTTTGTTAATGATGGTAGAATTCAGAACAAAATCTGCCCTTACAGCTCCGGGGCAGCTCACTCCTCCAAAAAAACAACTTCTCAGTCAGTGGGAGGTGCAGGATTTAGCTTCGATAAAGAAGAAATTACACCACCATCATAAAGACAAACCTCTAGGTGTGACTCTAAAGGTGATACTTCTGAAGAAAAAGTTTATCAGGACATTGGGACTCTATGTAAGAAATAGCAACTCTCCTCTAGACTTTCTGGCCAAATTCACTGCACTTCTCACTCTATAACTGACCCAGTGCTCACAAGTTATTTCTTTTCTGTATACATGACAGCACAGTTGGCTCTGAGTGGGAACAATTCAAAAGGTTTTACTAATGACTGGGGATAACAAAATGGAAAAGCACAAAGAAAAATGGAAAATTTAGGTCATCTCCCTTACAAAATACTGCTTACTCCTTTTTAGTTAGCAGACATCTACTCCTAGACATCATCATTTTTCAGAGTCTAGACAAAAAGAGAGGATTAAGTCCTATCTTCATGGTTTGGTTCCTGACTAAGAATCTATCTATTTTAAAATTAAGAGACATCAGGCCCTGGCTGTTGGCACAGTGGATAAGGCACCAGCCTGTGAACCCAAAGGTTGCTGGTTTGATTCCCAGCCAGGGCACATAACCAGGTTACAAGCCAGGTCTCCAGCCAGATCCATAGCTGGAGGCAGGTGAAAGGCAACCATACACTGATGTCTCTCTCCCTCTCTCCCTCTCTCCCTTACCCCTTTCTATAAAAATAATAAAATATTCTTTAAAAAGAATATTTTTAAATTAAGGGACATTAGGAATTATCTCACTACAGGTGATGATGGCCTACCCAGAAGGAGGCTACATTAATGTTGTGGGCCATGTCAGGATACCACATAGCACAACCGCAGCATGCACATAAAAGATGCATGCACAGTAACAGAGTATGGCTGCTCTGCAACTGGAAAGTATCCTTACCCTTTTCCTATGTGCATGGCTCATCAATTTCTATCACTTTCTTTGGTATTTTATATATGCTCTTAACTCTCATCCAACGCTGCACCTGGCAGAGGTAACTTCCTATGCATTAGCAATGAATTAGTACAAGGAGGCAGAACAAGGCAGAGCAATTCAATACAAAAGTTCAGTGTGCCTTTAGATAAAGCCAGATAACTTAGGTTCAAATCCCAACATTTTTTATTTACCCAACTCTGAAAAATATATATACATCAGTTTCTTGATCTATAATGATAGTGATGATGATGGCAGTAGTGCTAGTGATGATAGGATAGCTGTAAGAAATTGTTCAAATAAACCATGCAAAGCCCCTAGGTTATAGTAAAGCACTCAAATGCCACCATTATTAGACAAATGCAACTTCAGAGTCAGTCCTCCCACTGGCTTGTTGTGTGATCTTGCTTTAGTCACTGGCCTTCTCTGCACCTAGTTCCCCAGCTAAGAACTGAAGTAAAAATTCTTATTGCTTTCAGTTGCCAAAGAGAAAACTTCATTACAATTATATTAAGACTCTCTACAATGAGTTCATAAATCTCACCACCTAATTGTCACTCTAAGGAGCCTAGCAGAAGGTCAGTGGACTGAGTTGATAAACAGTGGTTCTAGTTAGACACACAAAACTCACGGAAGAGCCATCAAAGTTTAGCCAAAGAAGAAATGGATAAAAAAGCATAAATAATATGTTGGTTTGTCCTCCAAAAAAAGTAGTTTTCTGATACAACAGAGTCAGAATGACCTCCTTATTCAATAGAGGCTCAGTATGTTTGACTGTCATGGTTAATTGTGTCCACAACTGCCCATCGTGTCTTTATAACAACATATAGCATCCATCACTTTGTGAGCAATGGGTCTTTGGACCCTCTTCCCTTCAGAGTAGAACAAGTTCTGGGGTGGGGCAGAAAATCCACATAGTTGCATAGATAGAAACCATAGTGGAGTTACTCTAGCTATAGGTGAGCACCCAGGATTGCCTCAGATCCCTCCCTGGCTTGGCCTAATAAACAAATGCTCAATTATTTTAATCTAAACTTGTCCCTGGATGCACACATAATCTAAGGTGTGCCACTTCTGCTGTTTCTCAGTTTCTCTTTGTTGTTTTGGATGAGCTAAGGTCATCCCTGTATCATGTCACACAACTGTATGAGTGATAGGTCAGGAGATACCTGCTATGCTTTAGGATGCTGAGAGAGAGGCCATAGAGAAGGTAAAGGCCACACTTCCCCTCCACTAAGAATGAAGGGCACAGAATCTGTTTCAGCTCTCCCCAGGACAGCAGAGCCCTGGATAACATGTAGTGCCAAAAGACAGGACTCCTTCTGCTTGAGGTTTGGTAATCATAACAACTTCATTGACAGTTCACAGATATTTTCCAATTCATCATTTCATCTGCTTCTCACAACTTTGGACTTGCCTTCCTCTCTATCAAAATATCTGTATGGATCATCTACCTGTCACCCTTGACCTAAGTTCCCCTGGATGTCTATATTCACCTTCACCACCAACTTCCACGGTCACATATGGACTTTTTCATCAATGGAAACTATGGCACCTTCTAAATCCTTGCTTCCAGCATCTTACTCCAAGACAACAATCCCCTCTCCACCCAACTTGCTTGTTCATTGACTTCCTTTAGAATTATTTTTCAATTTTGTTGAGGCCTGCTATTCATTGAACCCCCCAAGTGATTTCCCTTCTTCACTTCCATCTTAATACACCTAGGTCTATGGCCTATCATGTCAGCAACCCTCTGCCAGAATCCTTAACTCCCTTGCCACCATTTCTTTTTATTATTCTCAGTGTTTGTAAATGGAATTTTATAAGCATTTTAGGTAAAACACTGCTCCGTCATACAGGGCTGCTATGCATAGCAAGACAAATCCTGGGTACTAAGCTTCAATAGTATGCCCAATCATTATAACAACCCCAAATCCCCCACAACTCCTCAGACCCCTTGCCTCCAGTATAGAGCCCTAGAAAATGACACCTCACTCCAATTCCCTGGGCCACTATGGCATAGGTAGACCTGGATCTATGGGTAGGGAGATGTGCTAGTCAGGATTCTACCAGAGAAGCAGACAACTTGAAGCTATATTAAATAATGCAGGAAGGAAAGATGGCGACAGTGTAGAGAGCAGTGCTGATGATGTTCTCGAGTACCAGAGCAGCTGGAGGATAGGATAGGGAGCATGAGACATCTGAAGGTCCCTAAGAATTGAAGCGGTAGCATCTGGACTCAGGGGACCACAACCCAGAATCTGCAGAGACCTACAGGAGAGCAGGTGAGACAGTTCCAAACCAGCCAGCAGGCTGAGGTTAGCTCTGGGCAGTGGAAGCTCTGCCCAGAGGGGAGTCTCTAACTGAAGCCAGCTCCAGGCTCCCTGGAGACTAGAAATCTGAGCAGTGAAGTGTGGGCAGTGAGGGCAAACGCCGGAGGGAATGAGGAATTGCACGGGAGGGACTGTGTGAGAACCTCGCTACTGGGACAGAGAGAGGAGGCTCCTCACTGGGCCAGTGGCAGAGGAGGAGAGTCCTACAGGGAGCAGGAGCAGATTAGCAGGGAAGTGCACAGGCCGGGGCAGCAAGAGAGAGGGACGAAAATGGTGCCATACGCCACCAGGGAAAGAGCAGCTTGAAACCCCTATGAGGGGGGAGGCCCAGCCCTGCACACCCACACTGGCCCCCCGGCTCCCACGGAAACTCCAAACTGCGAGCCAGGAACTTACAGCTGGTGCAACTAGCGTGCCCATTGCAGGTGACAAACACTGTGCTGAGGACACTCTGGGGAGCTGGGCATGCATCATAGAGGTGGCAGGACTCCTCAGAGAGCTGGACTGCCTGGAGGGTTGGCCCTCACCTGGGGGAGCCGGGCACTGTTGGCAGACCCCATGCACTGTTAGTGGATGGGGACTGTCTCCTCTGGGAGCTGCAACAATAGGGCCAGTCATGGGAGGAGCCAGCAAGGTTGCAGGCCACCCAACATTGGATCCAGGAGCCCATCGCAGGCAGGAACCTCCTCCAGGAGCTGGAGGGGAAGAAGCAGCTATAGGCATTACAGAAGCACCCTGCTGGACTTCAAACAGAAGCAGATAATGGAGGGCCCCAAAACAGCAGCAGCCCTGAAACCCAGCTAGGCTACTGGAGGCCCAGCCTACATGGGGGACTGACACTCAGAATCAGCCCTGACTGTGACAACAATAGGCCCTGCCACTCCAAGACCACACAGCTAGACTGTAGACTGCAGAGACCTGACCAAGAAAAAAAGGCAGACTCAGGAAATGGATCACTGCTAATCTCAAGCACTTCAGTTACACCAAGAGCTATTAATCCCTAATGAGCATTTCAAAATCAATGTATAAGAAACAATAGAAGGAGTGTCTCCCAATCAGCCAACTGGAAGGAAAGGAGCAACATACACAACCAATCCAGAATAAAACCAGATTACCCAAGTTAATGACATAAAGGCCACCCCAAGAGCAAAAAGTGGAGACAATTTAGGAGACTGCAACACTGAACTCCACAAATCACCTAACACAGAAAGGTGCTCAAAAAAGAAAAGGAAGAAAAGCAGATTAATCCAAGAAGAAGGAAAAAAGCAACAACAGACACCCAAAATGGGGGAAAAAATAATCAGTCCATCACCAAAAGGAAAGGAAGAATCCCCAGAAAGGTCATCAAATGAAACAGAGGCACACAACATATCAGATAAGGAATTCAAAAGAATGATGATAGAGAAGCACAATGAGCTCAGCCAGCTCAAAGAAAACTATAAACAACTCCAGGGAAGTTACAAGAAACTTACTGAGAGCTACAACAGCATCAAAAAGGACTTAGAAAGTATCTGTAAGAGCCATGAGGAAATGAAGAATACAATTTCTGAATTGTAGAATATAGTAGAAGGAATCAACAGTAGGCTAGAGGAAGCAGAGGACTGGATCAGCGAGTTGGAGCGCAACATAGACAAATACTCCAAGACAGTACAAGAGAATGAAAAAAGGCTGAACAAGAATGAAGAGGTTATAAGAGAGCTGCAGGACTACATGAAACCTAATAACATCTGTATCATAGGGATATCAGAAGGAGAAGAGAAACAAGGAACGGAAAACCTGTTCAAAAAAGTAATGATAGAAAATTTCCCTACCATGATGAATGAAAACATTACTCAAGTTCAGGAAGCACAGAGGGTCCCAATGAAGATCAATCCAAACAGACCAACTCCAAGGCACGTTATAATTAAAATGGCAAATTTCAAAGACAAAGAGAGAATCCTAAAAGCATCAAGAGAGAAACAACAAATAACATATAAGGGGACTCCAATAAGGCTGTCAAATGATTATTCAACAGAAACAATTCAAGCCAGAAGGGAATGGCAAAAAGTATATCAAGAAATGGTAAACAAAGGCCAGCAATCAAGAATACTCTACCCAGCAAGGCTCTCATTCAAAATGGAAGGAGAAATAAGGAGTTTCCCAGACAAAAGAAGACTAAAAGAATACATCTCTACCAAACTAGCATCTCAAGAAATGCCAAAGAGTCTGCCTTAAAAAACAAAAAATGAAGAAACAGAGAGAGACAAAGAGGAACACAAGTACAAAGTGGGAAAATGGCAATGAATAATTATCAATCAATAATAATCTCAAATGTAAATGGATCAAATGTGCCAATCAAAAGACATAGGGTAGTTAAATGGATAAGAAAACATGACCCACATATATGCTGTCTTCAAGAGACCCACCTCAGAATAAAAGATCAACATAGATTGAGAGTAAAGGGATGGAAAAAATATATATCAAGAAAATGGACATGAAAAGAAGACTGGAATAACAATACTTATTTCAGACAAAATAGATTTTACAATGAAGGCCATAAAAAGAGATAAAGAACATTTCATAATACTTAAGGGAACAATCAATCAAGAAGAAATAACTCTGGGGGGAAAGGGTGGGTGGGGAGGGGGACAGAGGGGAGAAAAAAAGGGATGGATGTAATACAACAACAATAAAATTAAAAGAAGAAAAAAAAAAGAAATAACTCTGGTAAACATATATGCACCCAACGTAGGAGCTCTGAAATATATAAGGAAAACCTTGGAGGATCTCAAGAAGGATATAGAGAACAACACGCTAATAGTAGGGGATTTTAATACCCCTCTATCAACAATGAAAAGATCACCCAAACAAAAAATCACCAAAGATGTTGTGGCATTGAACAACACTCTAGAGGAAATGGACCTATCTGATGTATACAGAGCCTTTACCCCAAAGAAGCAAAATACACATTCTTTTCAAATGCACATGGATCATTCTCTAAGATAGACCACATGGTAGGTCACAAGAAAAGCCTCCACAAATACAGGAAAATTGAAATCATAATAAGCATCTTCTCAGATCGCAATGGCTTGAAACTAGAAACTAACCTCAAGGGAAAAAAGCAAAAATATTCTAACTCAAGGAGTCTGAATAACATGCTTTTAAGTAATGAATGGGTTAACAATGAGATCAAAGATGAAATCAAAAAGTTCCTGCAAACAAATAAAAATGAACACACAACAGCCCAAAACCTATGGGATACAGCAAAGGCAGTGCTCAGAGGGAAATTTATAGCAATACAGGCCTACCTAAATAGGTCACAAGAAGTTTATAAAAACAACCTAACCACAAAGCTGCAAGGACTAGAGGAGCAACAACAAACAAAGCCCAGAGCAAGTAAAAGGAAGGAAATCATCAAGATCAGAGAAGAACTAAATAACTCAGAGATTCCAACTACAATTCGAAGAATCAACAAGTCCAGGAGCTGGTTCTTTGAAAAAATAAACAAAATTGACAAGCCTTTATCCAGACTTATCAAGAAAAGGAGAGAAAGGACCCAAATAAACAGAATCAGAATTGAAAGAGAGGAAATCACAACTGATACTTCAGAAATACAAAAGATTGTAAGAAATTATTACAAACAACTATATGACAAGAAATATGACAACCTGGGTGAAAGGGACACATTTCTGGAAACATATAATCTACCAAAGCTGAATCCAGAAGAAGCAGAAATCCTGAATAGGCCAATAACAACTAGTGAAATTGAAGTAGTCCAAAATCTCCCAATGCACAAGAGACCCAGGTCAGATGGCTACACAGGTGAATTTTACCTAACATTTAGAGAAGAACTAACTCCTATCCTTCTCAACCCATACCAATAAATACAGGAAGAGGGAAGACTCCCAAACTCTTTCTATGGGCCAATATTATTCTAATCACAAAACCAGGTCAAGACACAACTAAGAAAGAAAACTACACACCAATATCTCTGATGAGCATAGATGCTAAGATTCTCAACAAAACATTGGCCAACTGGATTCAGCAGTACATTACAAAGATCATACACCATGATCAAGTGGGTTTCATCCCAGGGATGCAAGGATGGTACAACATCTGTAAATCAATAAATGTAATACACCACATCAACAAATTGAAAGATAAAAACCATAGGATCATATCAATAGATTCTGAAAAAGCATTTGACAAAGTACAGCAACCATTTATGATAAAAACCCTCAGCAAAATGGGAATAGAGGGAGCATACCTCAATATCATAAAGGCCATCTATGAGAAACCTGAAGCCAACATCATACTTAATGGACAAAAACTAAAAGCTTTCCCCCTAAGATCAGGATGAGACAAGACTTTCTCCACTTTCTCCACTTCTGTTCAACATCATCTTGGAAGTTCTAGCCATAGCCATCACAGAAGGAAAAGGAATCAAAGGTATCCAAATTGGAAAGGAGGAAGTCAAACTGTCATTATTTGCAGATGATATAATAGTGTACATACAAAACCCCATAGGCCCCACCAAAAACTTACTCAACCTAATAAGCAAATTTAGCAAAATAGCTGGATATAAAGTCAATATCCAGAAATTAAAAGTATTTTTGTATACCAATAATGAAACATCAGAGATAGAAGTGAGAAAACAAATCCCATTTACCATAGCAACAAGAAAAATAAAGTACTTAGGAATCAACTTAACCAAGGAGGTAAAAAACCTGTATTCACAAAACTATAAAACATTGAAGAAAGAAATTAAGGAAGATACAAATAAATGGAAGCACACACCATGTTCGTGGATGGGAAGAATTAACATCATTAAAGTGTCCATACTACCAAAGCAAACTATAGATTCGATATAATCCCAATTAAAATACCAATGACAGACTTCACAGAAAAAGAAAAAAATACTTCAAAAATTTATATGGAGCCAAAAATGCCCACAAATAGCCACCACAATCTTGAGAAAGAAGAACAAGGTAGGAGGAATCACAATACCAGACTTCAAACAACACTACAAGGCTACTGTCATCAAAACAGCATGGTACTGGCATAAGAATAGACATATAGATCAATGGAACAGAATAGAGAGCCCAGAAATTAACCCAGGACTCTATGGTCAACTAATACTTGACAAAGGGGGAAGGAACATAAAATGGAGTAGAAACAGTCTCTTCAACAAGTGGTGTTGGGAGAATTGGACAACAGCATGCAAAAAGATAAAGCTAGACCACCAACTTACCACATACACCAGAATAAACTCAAGATGGATAAAGGATTTAAACATAAGCAGTGCCATCATTAAGGTCCTAGAGAAAAATATAGGTGGTAATATTTTAGATATCCTACACAGAAATGTTTCCTGATACTTCCTCAAGGGCAAAGAAAGTTAAAGAACAAATAAACAAGTGGGGATATATCAAACTGAAAAGTTTCTCTTCAGCTAAAGAAAACACCAGCAAAATTAAAAGGGAACCAACTGTATGGGAAAACACATTTGTCAATGATACCTCAGACAAGGGTTTGATCTCCAAAATATATAAAGAACTAATGTAACTCAACACTAGGGACAAAGATAGCCCAATTAAAAAATGGGCAAAGGACCTGAACAGACAACTCACTGAGGTAGACATACAAAGGGCCCAAAGGCATATGAAAGAATGCTCAACATCACTAGCCATCATAGAGATGCAAATTAAAACCACATTAAGATACCATCTCACACATGTCAGAATGGCAATCATCAACAAATCAACAAATAACAAGTGTTGGCAAGGATGTGGGGCAAAGGGAACCCTGGTGCACTGTTGGTGGGAATGCAGGCTGGTGCAACCACTGTGGAAAACAGTGTGGAGTTTCCTTAAAAAACTAAAAATGGAACTGCCTTTTGATCCAGCAATTCCACTACTAGGACTATATCCGAAGTATCCTGAAACACCAATTCATAAGAACCTATGCACCCCTATGTTCATAGCAGCACTATTTACAATAGCCAAGTGCTGGAAACAGCCTAAGTGCCCATCACTGGATGATTGGATCAAAAAACTTTGGTACATTTGCACAATGGAATACTACACGGCAGAAAGAAAGAAGGAACTCCTAACCTTTGTAACAACATGGATGGAACTAAAAAGTATTATGCTTAGTGAAATAAGCCAGTCAGTGAAGGACAAATGCCATATGATCTCACCCATTACAGAACAATAATGAACAAAACAAACAACAAGCAAAACAGAACCAGATATATGAATACTGTGAATAGGCCTTCAGTGGTCAGGAGGAGGGGGGTTGGGGGGAGCGGGGAGGAAGAGGCAAGGAAGGGGAGCAGTTTAGACAAGAACCTAGTATGGAGGAGCAATGGACAACATGTGGGATTGACTTTGTGGGGGAGTGGGTGGGTGGGGAAGGGGACAGAGGGGAGCAAAAGGGGATGGGTGTAATACAATAACAATGAAATTAAATTTTTAAAAAATGATCCATTGCAAGAAATTGGATTTTGTGATTGTTGGGACTAGCTAGGCAAGTCTGAAATCCACCAGGCAAGCTGTCAGGAAGAATTGGCTGGAACTTGTAGGCAGGAGATGATGTTGCTGTTCACAATGGGAGCATTTTTCTTCTTCAGAGAAACCTAAATTTTGTAATTAAGGTCTTTCAAGTGATTGGATCAAACCCACCCAGATTATCTAGGACAATCTTCTTTACTTAAAGTAAACTGATTATAGGCTTTATTCCACATCTATTAAAGACCTTCACAATCACACCTAGTTCAGTGATGGAACAAATGAGGACTAAAGCCTAGCCAAGTTGACACATAAAACTGCCTATCACAGAAAACCATATAATTTATTATCCAAACTGAGATTCTCTTGAGACTGAAAGAGAAAGATAGCCCTAATTATGCTAGGACAAGCATCAGCTGGGATAATCACAGGCAAATTGGGCATAATGGTCACCACATCAATGGGATGCCTAAATCTGCCTTACCAAGTCCCCTTGTGCCTTACCAAGTCTCAGGAAACAACCAAATATTTTCCCACATGGGAGAAAAATGTAGAAGCCATCACACATGAGCTAGCAGACCTGAAAAGCAAACTCATGACCAGGGAGGGCTGCAACAGAAAGCAGAAGATGGAAGGCCCTGGTTTGGAGGTAGGGGTACATTTCTAATACCTCAGACAGTACTAACTCCTGTCTAGCTTCTTCCCTACTAGATCACAACATTAGCAATGGCCTCTATATAACTAGGAGGGAGCAGCATATGAAAGTGGTGGAGGAAATGAGGCCTGGAGCCATATTTCTCAGTTCAAATTACTTACTGTGTGACTTTGGGCAAATTACATAATCTCCTTGTGCCTCAGTCTCCTTATACTGAAATGGGGATAATGAGTTACACGTTAAGGTATTAGAGTAGTTCTCAGAGATGTAAACTTGAGTCACCACCTTTACATCCATCTGACAGACACATTTAGAGCTTGGCCTACATCACCTTAAGCATCATTTGACCCTATTAATCACATCCTCCTTCTTGAAACATTCTTATTCCCTGGCTTCTATAAAATAATACTGTCCTGATTTTATTCCTAACTCTTCTGATCACTTCCTTTCAATCCACACTTTCCTCCCAAGCAATCTCATCCACAACCATGAATTCAGTAGCTGCCTCCCAACTCAAATTCATATCTCCAGGTGAGATCTCCCTTCCAACCTTCAGACTCATGTTTTTACCTACCTCTTGGATGTCTCAGTTCTTTTTTTTTTTAAGATTTATTTATTATTTTTAGAGAGAGGGGAAGGGAGAAGCAGAGAGGGAGAGAGATATCAATGTGTGATTCTCTTTAAACTGCCTCCAGCTACAGACCTGGCTGGAGACCTGGCTCACAACTTGGTTATGTGCCCTGGCTGGACATCGAACCAGTGACCTATGGGTTGACAGGTCAGTGCCTTATCCACTGTGCCACCAGCCAGAGCCCGAAGTTCTTAAACTCCACATATCTAAGACTGAAATTACACTCTTCTCTGCTGAAAAACCTGGGCTCTTCTGTATGGTTCCCCATCCCAGAGAATGCTATCAAGTGCCCCATCTCGGTAATCAGAAATGAAGGTTGCAGTTCTCTCCATCACTCTCGATCTTAAGTGATATGTAAGAGAGCTCACATGTACCCATACCTCATTTTCCCCACTACCACTCACCTAGCCCAATATTCTGCCTTGACAATAAAATGCCTCTGGCTGGTCTCTCCATAGCCACTCTGGCTCCCCTCCAATTCATTCTCATTTGTAGGCCTTACACACACATACATGCACACATGCACACACACCTATACACATACATATATGCACACACCTACACATACACAAACATTCATGCCTACCCTGAGTTTAACCATCTTTGGTCACCTCTTATTGCTGTTAGGATAAACAACAAAATCCTTGCTATGGCCTGCAAAACCCTGCCTGGTCTGGCTTGTGTCTACTTTTCCAGCCTGCCCTCTTCCTATTCTCCCTTCAGTCTCTCAGCTCTAGTCATGTTCATATTTCTTCAGTCCCTTGACTGAAATGTACTGTGTGCCCTCCCACCACAGGGTCTTTGCACACGATATGTTTTTCAGTTGGAAACACATTCATTCTACTTTTAATTGTGGTATCTTTCTGATCCAAGCTCAAATTGCTGCTCCTCAGAGAACCCTTTCTTAAACTATTTTCCTACTCCACCATCTCTTCACCCTTTCATTTAGGTCATTTGCCCTGCTATACTCTCTAATAAAACCATACTGTTGGCCCTCAGAGAATACAATCAGTTTGGAATTACATATTCATTAATGTGATAACTTGATTGTCTCCCTTACTGGAATGTAAACTCCCGGACATCAGAAACCTTGCCTCACTTCGCATTCCTAGCACTTAGCACAGTGCCTGCCACATAGCAGGTGAATAAACAAACGTATCAAAATGAATGGCTAAATGAACCATGTGATGTATGTCCCAACCACTGCCATTCTAAACTTAGGAATCTCAGCTAAATATGAGAAGTGACTTGCCAATGATCACAGAGCTAGTAAGTAACCAAGCCAAGATTTGAACCCAGTTCTTCTGATGTAAAATCAAACAATATATTTTTGTCACAACATGAAGTAATACTTCTCTTCTTTTAGAGGGTGGTGGTACATGTAAATAACAATGGAAAAATAAAAACCCTAAATAGCTTTTTCTCTCTGAAAATAAAAGTTCTGGACTTGGGCAATGAATTACTATCAGTACACTCAACATAAAAGAATTTCTTTCTGAGGGGCAGTAATATATGTTCAAAAGAATTCTTTCACTCAATGGTAATGTCTCCTTTCCTGACATAAAAATAGCCCCTCTTCTTGGCAGGTCAGAGAATGTTTCTCTGTAGCCTCTAGGCTCATTTCCCTCAAAGCTTATCTGAGAGTGGAGCTCCTCCATTAACTTCAGAAGGAACTTCTAGCTTCCATTAACCACAGGAAGCAAGAACACAATGAGAAATGGATGCTTGCTCCTGTGACCAGCACAGGCCACTAGAAGAGCTCTGTGGATAACACAGAGGTTCAGCAGCTATGGGCGGTTTGTCAATTCTGAAGGGAGATGGACACGAGAGTTACTATAGGTCCCATCCAGAAGGTGAGGGGGTGATTTCTCAGCCTCTATCTCCTAAAAATGGGAAGGGGTGGGATTTATTTGTAGAAAGATTAGTTGGTGTAGATGATTATAATTATGTAGAAGGAACAATGGCAAAGAGATCATCTTTTTCTCCAGGCTCTATTACTAACCCTCTGAGCGATCTTGGATAAACCTGTTCTGCTCTTGGAATGTTAGCTTTCTCTTTGGTAAAAGGAAGGACTTAGGACAGGGTGGCCTCTAAGACTCCTAATATATAATACCTAATATCTGTCCTCCTGAGGTGGGTTCAAAATATCATTTCTTTAGGCCTCAGAAAAGAGCCTTAATACTGAAATGAATGTTTGAATTATTGAGAGTTGAATTATTTTTATTGCCTCTGTGTGAATTGGAAAATTTCTAAAATGATCACAGATCTTGATATTTCACATTTACGGAAAATGGAGAAATATGAAATATATATATATATATATATATATATATATATATATATATATATATCAAACCCCATTTAGATAGTTTTTCCAACATTCTTCACAGAAAAATAACTTAGAACAAATTTATACAAAATATGAAGAATCACCTCCCAGATGGGCAGACAGCAAAGGCAGTGTGGATGCTGATACTGACCAGCCAGTCCCCGAAGGGATGATCCTTTCCAGACATCTTGGGCCAGGAAGCAATTTGTCTGTGGATTGTAAGCCTTTGGGTCCCATTTGCCCACATTCTATAAAATGTTTTGGAAGATTGCAAGTTATTTGCCTTCAGGGACCATGTATTAGCCCGCTTTGCATGCCTGAAAGAGGACTGACTTAACAAAGGAAATTGAGCTGAGTATATTGCTTGTATTGTCACAAAAGTAATATTTTTTTTTTTTAAAGATTCTCTCCTTTAAAAAAAATATTTTATTTATTATTTCCAGAGAGGGAAGGGAAGAGGGGCAGAGAGGGAGAATTACATCAACATATGGTTACCTGCTATGGACCTGGCTGGAGATCTGGCTTGCAACCTGGTTATGTGCCCTGGCTGGTAATTGAACCAGTGACCTTTGGGTTTGCAGGTTGGTGCCTATCCACTGACCCACTAGCCAGGGCAAAAGTAATATTTCTGAACAGGAACTTTATCATGGTCCTTCTCTACATAAAACTCTGTGATGGCCCTACACCTCTCTCAAGAGAGAGGGACATGGGCATATGTACTTTGTACCTATTTCACACTTTCCTTAAATGAAAGAAATCACTTAGGAAACTTGTTACCAAAAATATATTCCCCCCAGATATCACCAGTCCCTCTCTCTGAGTACGAATCTCCAGAGAAAAGGCTTGGAGATACGTTCATGTTTATTGTTGTATAATTGTTTTCTTAATAAATTCTTCACTATTCAACATGAATTCTTCATCATCAGGAAAAACTGGATATTGTTCCCTAGAGTAATAAGATAAAGATGCTGATTGCAACATCATTTTTCATCACATAAAACTGGAAACAACCAGTAACACCATCAATAAGGAAACCGATAAGTAAAATACTATATTCATAAAATGGGATTCTATGCAACAGTTATAATGAATGAATTGATCTATCAACATAGATAGAGCCAAAAACAATGTTGAGGGGAGAGAAAAGCAAGATGCAGAATGATGTAATATAGCATAATACTCATGTGTGTAAAATGTGCTTTAAATTATCTGAAAGGATAAATACAAATGAACAATCACTGCCTCAGGGAAGAGGTGTAGAAAAAGGATTTAGGCAAGAGGTGCTGGTTTAAATGTATCTATAACGCTGGATATTTTTAAAGGTTAAAAATATGGTTAAATGCTAATAATTTTTAACTCTAGGTGATAGAAATACAGATATGGATGTCTACTAAATTCTTCTTCATGTTTTTTTAATTCTCAAAAAGTAAAAACAAAATATGAACTCCTTAACATGGCATAGATACTCTCAGTGTTCTGATCTTGCCCTAAATTATTTTCAGCCCTTTTTCTGGGTACACCCTACATATTCCAGTATTACCAAAGGACTTCCTTTTTCCCTACACAGTGGTGTGAATAGCTCCTATGACTTTGCTCAGAAAGTTCCCTTTGTCTGTCCTGCATCTCTAGAGCCCCACATCTGCTGTCAATCTTCTTCATCCTCCAATGCCCAGTTCTGCTGCCACCAGCTGTAAGTAGTACAGCCTACCCTGTTCAAACAGAAGCAAATGCTCTCTGTTAAACTCTGGCACAGATCTTATTCATTGAATGTCCATCAGCTAGCCCAGTGCATAGCATACAGTCTGTAAACTTTTAAATCATTTGGATGAATGAGGAGAAATAAAACATTCAACCAGTTTCCTACATGCAAAACTCACCTGCATAGACATATATTAAGTGCCAATTAAAAGAAACAAAGCTATTTCAGGGTTATGAACATTACTCTCCTCAACAGGCAAGGAAAGAGTGGCAGAAGGCTTAGGTGGTCCTCTTAAAATATATGAAAAGCTTTGAATAAAAAATTGAGAATAACTGCTCCATTTCCACCAAGCACTGAGACAATGAGCTTTAATAATAGCTGGAAAGATTTTGATTAGATATTGAAAAGGATGTAATATAAACAATATACTGTAGTAGGAAAAAACCTAGTGCTGAAGTCAGACAGACTTCACACAAACTCCCATGGTAACTGGCTGCTTAATTTTGGGCACTATTTCCTCTCTCAGAGCCTCGATGTCCTCATTTCCAGAACAGACATAATTATACCTACCTATGTGTTACTGTGAGCATTCAAAGGCAGAAAATGTAAAGTCCCTGACCCATAGTAGTCATTTCCCATAAATCATGATAGAGCTAAAACAAGAAGTTGGTCTCTCTTGCAACGTTTGAGGTAAGGTTGTACAACAGTTGTTTCATCTCTAGCATCAACACCTTCCCTGCTCTCCCCAGAATAACAGGCTCTGGGACTGTGCTCGAACTGTCTTTCTCCTTCTTCTCTTCTCCCAGTTGGTGATAGAAATGAGGGCCTGCCCAGAACTCCGAGATTCTTCTCTATTCCAATTCATTCATGCTCAGATCCTGACCTGATTCTAGCAGCCTCCAATTATAATATCAGTCTTTGCTTTAGTGTATGTTAATGGAGAATTTTCTTTTTTTGACAAGAAGATTAGAATTCACACCTAATTTGAAAATCATGTGATCTAGGATCAAGAGGGCCAGCAGAGCTAGAACCATAAGGCTTACATGCCACATTGCCCCCTACCACATCTCATCTCCTTCCTGCCCTCTGTTCTTCCCTTCTCCCTCTCCCATCTCCCCTCACCTGTCCCAGTTGGCAAAACAGGAAGGGGGAACAAAGAGGTGTATTTTCCAGAACTCCCAACAAGCTGTTCCACAATTAATAGGGCCCTTCCCCCATTGAATCATGACATCGCAAGAAACAACAGAGGAGGTGTTTATTTCCTTCATACAATGTGACACATAATGAACAAAATGTCATAATAGCTCAATAAGGGCACTTTGTGAAACATATGGAACAAGTAATTTGTTTTTAAAACCTCTATATGAAGATTCAATTCCAAAGGGAAGAATGCTTTTGAGTTCTTGACAAAGCAAAATATTCTGAAATTCAATTGTATAATAGAGCTTTTCCCAGCAGCACTAGCACATATTAATTCTCTTTTCAAGGCAGCACGTTTATTTTAGTTCCAACCTACTTTTTCAATGGTGGATAATTAGGAAAACCAAAAATGCATGTCTTATTGCTTAATTTAGAGTTTACCACTGTGTTTCTGAGCCTTTCTTGGGATGTGTTTTAATAATACAGAATGAAGAAAGATTTTTATTCAACTTTAGCTGCTTGAGAAAAGCAGTGAATAAAAGTTAGGCTTTATGCTGTGATTTTTAAAAGAAACCATATCCTATTATTTTAAACACCAGCTTTTGAACATGCAAGCTCAGCTCTTGTGTAATATATTGCCACAGAAGTTCTCAGAGCTCCCAACATAATTGCACTGGTCATTTCTCTGAAATCCAGACACTTGTCACCTGGTTTCCACCATCATCACCAATATTGTGTTGGGTTGCCATCATGGAAGCTATGAATATTTATGGAGTGTCCCTCTATCTAAAGAGAGGTAAGAATCCATATTAGGGACAAGAACAATTGTATAGATCACAAACCCCCAATGTGGGCAGAAACTTGGAGCACTTCTACTCATTAAAAACACAATGCCAGCCCAATATGTAATTTTACATTTTCTAGTAGCTGCATTTTTAAAACATGACATTAATTTTAACAATGTATTTTAGTTAACCCAATATTTTCAAAACAATATTTCAATAAGCAATTAATACAAAAATTATTAATAAAATATTCTATAGTTTTTTTATATGTCTTCAGAATCTGATGAGTATTTCACACTCACTGACATCTCCATCAGCTCCTAAATATTCAACAGTTAAAGTGAAATGTAGTCCTACCAGAACAATGAAGTATGTTTAACAGAAAAACATATTTTAGACTGCTTTAACTTTTAAATTTAATTTTTCCTCAAGGATTATAGAATTATAATTGGCAAATAAAATTGTATATATTTAAATTGTACAATGTGATGGTTTGCTATCTATACGGAAATGATTACCACAATCAGGTTAATTAACACATCCATCACCTCACATACACTGTAGTTATGGTTTTTTTATTAGAATGCTTGAGATCTATTCTCTTAGAAAATTTCAAGATGATATAGTGTTAACTATATCACCATGATATACATTACTTCTTCATGACTTATTCACCTTATAATTCAAAGTTTGTACACTTTGAACAACATCTCCCCATTTTCCCTACCTCCAAATCCCAGCAACCACCATTCTACTCTGTTTCTATAAGTTCAATGTTTTGGTTTTTAGATTCCACATATATGTGATGCAATACTTGCCTTTCTCTGGCTGGCTTATTCACTTTAGCATAATATCCCCCTGGTTCACCCATGTTGGCACAAATGACAAGGTTTCCTTCTTTTTATGGCTGAATAATATCCTATTATATAAGCAATGGATAAAAGAAGATGTGATACGTACACACCATCTGCTTTACCCATTCACTTTCACTCATTGACAGGCATATTGTTACCATATCTTGGCTATTGTGAATAATGCTGCAATGAACATAAAAGGGCAGATATCCCTTCAAGATTATTTATTTTGTTTCTTTCATATATATATATAGATATATATATAGATATATATATATATACATGAAGCTGTAGTTAAATTTTAAAAATTAGTTTCTCAGTTGCACTAGCCACATTTCTGGGATTCATCATCCACATGCAACTAGGCTACTATATCGTATAGTGCAGCTCTTGAAGTCTTATAATCCAAGGCCACATGGTACAAGAATCTTGACCAAGGCACCACCATGCTCTGAATCCAGCCAGCGATGAAACCACCTACTCCTCCTGCAAAATGGCACAGCCAGTTGTCAGCTCAGGTGTTTAGAAAATTTTGAGCTAAAAACCACTGCCCTGTCATTTCCATCTTCAAATCCTAGTTTTGTCTTCCACAAAATCTGTTCCTCTCTGGGGAGTGATGGGAAAAGCCCACGTAGCTTCTAGAGGCCAGACAGGTTCAGTGGGTCTCCTGAGGTCTCCTCTCTACAAAACGGATCTGCCTGCCCAAAGGCCACCACCTTCATTTAAAAGAAGTCAAGCTTTATGAGAGAGCCTCTTTCCTACCTCTGTCCCCATGATCGGGACAGAGGGGAAAGGAGACAAGAAGAGCAGTTAATAACAGTTTTTTCCTGAGGCAAAGTGGCTCTGCTCTTTCCTTCTCTGCTCTTGCCATAAACACAGCTGCAGTGTGGTGACCCTCGAATGCTGCAGATAAAGAGCCCACATAAAACTGAGCCCTGGGTACCTGGCACTGAAGATTTTTCAGGGGAAGTACTTTTGCAGGAAAGATGAGCAGGGTAGGGTAAAACAGTTAAACTTTAGTACATATATAAATATTAGTTTTGCATAAATGGGGTCAAATGCTGTTATCATGGATGCCTTACCCCATCTCATATCAGAATCCTCACCCCATTCTCACACCTGCACCCTGGTAACTTATTTTAAGGTCTCAGAATGTGTCTTAAGTTTTCCTCTGAACTTACATAATCTAGTACAGCCCTTCTTATTATACTTACAGAGTCTGAGCAACTTGTCATAGTTTGTTTTACAAAACTAAGGCCTGATACACAGTTTCCTGCACCTTGCTCTTTTCACCTGCCTTTCAGCCCTAAGGAAAAGCCAACCTTCCCTGAGCCCAATCCTGCCCTCAGATTGACAGGCTGGAAGGAGACAAAGGGCAAGATAGCTGGTAGATGTGCACCTGCTGGCCACATGCACATGTGCACTTTGTATGCTCTGGAGTTCTGTTTAGTCCTAGCCACCGAAATAGGACCCGCTCACTAGACAAAACAGGGGTGAGACCCCAAGGAGCCCTCAGGCCTCAAGGCGGCTGGGAGTGATTCTGCAAGCGTCAGTCAGCGTGGCTGCCTCAGAAACCTGTGGAGAAGAAGCAACTCATTCCTGCTTCTGCTTGCCCCACACCTGCACCCGCAGTGCCCTCACCTTTAGTGCTCTGTGTTGCCAACACGCACACGCACATTCTGCCCATCCCCAGGGTTGGAGGAGAAAGCCCATAATTGGAAACCTTAAAGATTTACAGGTATGAATGGCGTTGTTTATACCAGGTGTACCTAGTTGAAAGAAACAATTATGCAGCCAAACCAGGGAGGAACACTCATTTGTCTTGGGAGACCTTCAATCATCGCTACCCATTACTTCACTCACTTCCCTTCTCCCATCCCTGCCCTCTGCCCCAGGCCCAAGCAGCATGATGCACCCTAAGGACCCAGGTCTGCCCTTTAGCACAACTTGTTCTCAGGAAAGTAGTGGAACCTATGTTGCCCGAAATGTTTCATGCATCAGTGCCTGAAGTACCACCGGAAATCCAAAATCTGTAGGGAAATGTTTTCTTCATCCATTTTTAATTGCTGCAGATTGTAATGACATTTTTTGAAAAATAAATGTTAAACCACCTTTTCTTAGATTTTTTAGGTCTAAGGAGGATGGTGATGTAAAGCTTTCAGTCAATAGCTAGTTTATTCTAGTGTCATTTCTTTTATTTCCTTTCAGCTTATTATTTATGGTTTAAATTTTTTGCACCCTGGTGCTTGGCCTGCTTTCCTTGGGAGAATAATTAAGAAAAAGAATGTAGATTTTCAGGCACTTTTTACCACTGGGCTGGAGGCAGTTGAAATATTCCGGGGGAGAGAGAGAAATGTGAGGGAAAGAAGCAAACACTACTATACGCAAAACCAAAACCCCAAAATAAAATCTCGGATTTCCCTAAAGTGCATTAAGGCGTTATTCTTGGCATCTGAGCCAGCACAACCTATTATTCCAACACTCAGTGGATTCTGTTAGGCAAATAGCTAAATGACAGGACTCTTGTGTGTGGACAAATTATCATAGAGCTCGTCTGTGACCAAAATGGTCCTATAATTGAAATGGGATCAGGATTCTCCAAAGTGTGTGTGCCCTACAGCTGACCCGATCTTGTTACATGTCTGCAGGCCTGTAAGACAAATGGGATCAAGAATGAGAGCCAAAATAAAAATGTGGAGAAAAATGCTGCTCCTGTTATATAAAGAAGTTAGTGTTTAATTGGACAAGGGTCATGAATTGCAGCCTTCAAAATAAAATAGAGGGGAAAAAAATAATAAAGCTTTCTCCATGAGTGAGTGACTACTCTTCCTACCCTTGAAGACAATGATAATGAAACTGACAAATATACCTTGGAGGCCGGCTTTAAGAATCAAATCGATTTAGTTAATAATTTAGGAATTACTTCCAGCCATCTCTCCCATTAAAATCTAAGGGCCATTGTATTCTCTATTTTCTCGGTTTCTTTCCCTTCTCTTAGTTATGCCTCAATGGCTTTAATAAATAAGTAATATGGAGGGGGATAAAAACACTTATCTGGAGTGCCTCATATTTGCCTTCACCCTGCAGGGCTCTCTGATTTTTGTCTACCTGGAAATAAATGGAGTCGGGAACAATCTTTTCTCCCGTGAAGGCTGGGGCTGCAGGGTTGGAGGCAAGTGTGGTCTCAGCAGCCCAGAGCCCAGAGCACTGTGTGAGCCCAAAGAACTGCAGAATAAATAACACGTTCAGACAAGCTCAGAGAGGCAAGGGCTCATTCGAAAGGCAGAATGTGTACATGCAGGTCACTTTCCAGCTAGTAAATGGCAAGAAACCATGGTGACTAGTAGGGGAATTCCAAAAGCATCAAAGTAAACTGTGATCATTTGTAGTTTATTGCTCAAAAGTGAGGGCTGCTGAACCCAGCCACAGCTATATTTCCTCTTGATGCTTTGAAGAAAATGGGAAAGAGATTGCTATTGTACAGTAGGTCTCAGAAAGCAAACTTGCTGATGGGGCAGGTTTGTGGAGCCACTCAACTACAGTCCGTCCGCTACTCCACTTCAGGCAAGTATGCTTTCCCTCACCCAGAGGCCTCAAGGAGCTGGGAGCCCCCAAAGCCCATCTGGAGCTGGTGAGACCTCGCTCTCCAAAGAAGCCACCCAAATACTGGCACAGAAATCACAACTGGCCACTGACCATGCAGAATTAGTCCCCCACCAACACCCTCAGCCTCCAGGGCAAAACCCAAGTCTGTTGGTACGATTAGCATCCATACCCCAACTTCCACCTGAACCCCCACAAAACTCCTTTCAGTGCCTCGCTTCCTACACCAGCTGCTTCTACAGTTTGCAGGTCCTTTTCCAGACTGTTGCAGAGTTCCTTCCAAGGGGGAAGCCTGCCCCCTCTACACTTCTTCTACCTCCCTTTTCAGTAGGCTAAATCTCTTTTTTTTTTTTCCCTGTGAGACTTGGTTTAGGGGGGAAAAATCCCACATACACCCAGGACTTTCTTTACACTGTATCCTTATCACTCACCACCTGATACTATAATTATCTGCATGCCTTTTTGGTTTGTATCCCCAGATCTAGCATATGCCCAGCACATACAGTAAATGCTTAACAAACGTGTATTAACTAAATGTTGAGGGAAGCCGAGCCGGCTCACCACTGCTAGTCTGGATTTTTCAGTTGAGGAAATGAGAAGAAAAGAGGGGGTTGAAGTGCTCCGTCTCCCCTGGAAACCAGTGTTTTAACTCTTCACCCAGCTGCCGTAGTGAAGGTAATTTATCCCTGCCAGAAAATCACAGGCACCATGCCACGTAGCAATTTCTCTCCTTCCACAAATTAATGATGATTCCGGTGTTAATTTTATAAATAATTCATGAAGTCAAATATGAGGTGTCTCAGCCCCCACCATGCATACTGTGCAGCTTCACTCACAGGAGAAATTTAAACACAAACCTAGAAGCCTTTTTGGTTTGCAGGAAGTTCTGATATGGCTAAATACATGTTAAATTTAGCCAAACGCCCTTTATTACATACACACTGAGTACCCTGTCTATGCTGGGCATGGGACTGGGTGAGACTGAATAAAGAACATGATCTCTGTAATAGAGGGCACCGCCTCTCCCCTACAACCTAATGGAAGTGGTCAGGAAGCATCACAGAGAATTAAGCACAGAACATTAGGCATAGGCAACAAAGTGAGGTTGTACAGAACAGTGGTTAAGTCTGTGCTCTCTGAAGTAAAGCAGTCCTAGGCTCTAACCCAACTTTCTCAGTCTATAAATTTAAACCAGTTCATCTCTCTCTAAGTCTTGGTCTTCTCATTTGTTCAATGGGTATGATTATAATAATATCTACCTCACAGTGTTGGCCTATAGAAGGAAAGCAATTAATGATATGGATTAACATTAATATCATGATATATAACATACTCAAAGAACACTTCTTGGAAAAAATAAGTTTCAAAAGATGTTCATGGGAGGGTATGAAAGATGGGGAGAAAGACCAGCTACATTATTTTCATGGCCCAATGCAAAATGACAATAGAGGTCTTCTTTTTCAAAAAGTATTAAGATTTTCCAAGATGGTGGCAACAAAGCTTTAAAGCAAGTGCAGAGTCCTTATAAGCAAAGGGTGCTGGGCAACTGCACAGGTCCTAAGCCCATGAAGCCGGCTCTGGGAGAAGGCATGTTCCCCCGATTCCCAACACACGGCTGATACTTGGGCTATAGGGGCAGTGCTTTGGGCTTTCCAGGAACTGAGCTGAGAGTGTCAGTATGAATGGAAGTGGCCTTGCAGGGAACAGGATGCTCTTGGCTCCTGTACTGGGTTGTGTGCACACATGTAAATGACATCACTGCTCCCCCCACTCCTCCAGTGCTGTTAACACGTGGCTACTTTCTCAGGTCCCTTAACTGGCCTGGAAGTCCTAAAAGCTGCCAGTGGGATTCCCGGGGTCTGAAAATCAGGGGTCAAGGGTACCAGCCCAGGCCCTCCCTCAGGAAAAGCCATCTCACATCATGGTTATCTGAGTTCCTCACCTATGAACTGCAGAGACTAGACTTACTACTTAGCTCCAGGTCCCTTCAGGGCTGAACATTCTGTTTCTGTGCAATAGCTGCAGGAGGAAGAAAATAAAAGTCTGCAGAGCCAGAGTAAAGTAATAATAATTTTAAAACAACCTACATACCTGCTGACTTTTTAATATCCCATTTCTAGTATGGGGAAAACCATATTATGCAAAATAAAATGCTCTTGAAAACTCTCATAACATCCCCAAGTGCATTTCATTTAGCAGGTGTGGTATATTTCATGTCATTAGGCTTTGTGTAACAGGGGCTCTGAAGCCCAATCACTGATCACTCTCTATTTAGACCACTCAGCATGGGGAGCATATACTCGTATTTCCTGTGCCTCACTGACTGGTCTTATTGCCAGAACATTTGCATAGAGTCAAACAATTATCCCCAGAAGGTGGATCATTTGCTCCTGCTTTTCCTCACCTGAAGTTGCCATCTTTCAAACCCTCTTCTTGGAATCATCTCCCTGACTCAAAACTGAAACTATCCACTGACCAGCATACCCCAGGAACTCAGTCAGACAGACCCCAAAACCTGCCAGGACATATAGCCCTTTCCTCTGGAAACTTTCCAAAGGCATTCAGCATCTTAGGATGTTGGCTCTGAGACTGTAGTGTACATGGCAATTACCCAGAAGACTTGTTAGACATGATTGCTGGACAAAACTCCAGAATTTCTGATTCAGGAGGCCTGGGGTGGGACCTCAATATTTGCAATCCTAATAAATTCCCAGCCATATTGATGCTACTGGTCCTATAACCATGCTTTGAGAACCACTCCATTTGAGAGTACAGAAGTTCCTTCTTATCAATGGGGGATATATTCCAAGACCCCCAGCAGATTCCTAGAACCACAGGTAGCACGATTTATACTATGGTTTTCCTATATAAAATGTAATTTATAAGTTAATCACAGTAATAGGTTAAAAACAATAACTAATAATAAAATGGAATGTTTTATTTTAATATTTATGTAAATATTTTTATAATAAAATATGTTGTAATAAAAGTATGGGAGTGTGGTCTCTCCTCTCTCTCAAAATACCTTATACTGCACTCACCTTTTTTACTTAAAGGAAACATTTTACGGCTTCTTTTTGGCATATCTAACTTGCCAGCATCCCTACTCTTGCGATTTGGGGCCTCCCCTATATAGGATAAGGGTTACTTCAACACAACACTGTGATACTGTGACAGTAGATCTGATAACCTAGATGGCTACTAACAAGAAGGAAGTGTTTACATCGTGGATACACCTGACAAAGGGATGACTCTCATCCAGGGTGGGACCAAGCAGGACTGCTCAAGATTTCATCAAATTACTAAGAATAGTACACAAGTTACAACTTATGAATTGTTTACTTCTGAAATTTTCCATTTAATGTTTTCAGACGGCAGCTGACTATGGGCAACTGTACCTGTGGAAAGTGAAACCTTGAATAAGTGGAGATTATTGTAAATAATTTCTAGTTGACTCAAAGTTGTAAAATAAGATCAGATGGAAGCTTGCATGGGCATAATGAATGGAGGGAAAGAAAGTCAGAAATTTTTAAAGGATGGGGCTACACTTAAAGGGGGATCATTATCTTCTAAATAGGTTTCCGCCTCTGCATAGAGAGATGAGTGTTTTCCTGTGGCCACTCATTTCTGGATTGGGTTGGGGGTTGGAGGGAGACTCAGCAGAGCCAGCCAACCACTCACTGCTCACAGAGAGCACTCAGTCCAAAGGTTTCCAAGGGTCAACATCCTTCTCATGGGGACTTGAGCCTGGGCTGGAGTCTAACTTAGAGAGAGGGACGGGGAAGGGAGAGAACACACACATATAACACAAACCACGTTTCCTGGTTCAGACCTATGATAGCCTGATATGCTTGTCATGCCCAGGTCTGAAAAGGGGTTACAAACTCCAATGCCATGAGGCTACCATGTGATCAATGCATGAGTCATGTAATGACACTTCTATCCTTCTGAAGGGTGCCCTCCTTCCAACAGGCTTTCAGCCTCAAAACTTTGAAAACACCACAGGAGCCAAACAGCAATACTAGCAGGCTGGGCTCTGTCTTCAGGGCTGCAGGTTTGGGATCCCTTCCCTAAAGTAACTGTTGTATTGGCTGAAATGTATTGGCCACCTACTCCCTGCCAGGCACTTTTATCATTATCCCCATTTTACATTTGGGAAAACTAAGACAAAGGCTAAGCAAGTGGCCCTCAAATTATGCAGCTAATGAAGAGCAGAGCTGGAATGTGATCCAGGCAGGGCGGTCACCTGGCAACGCAGCAGAGGCTCCTGCTGCGATAGCCACTTCTGTGAGCAGGGAGTGGCATCTCTCCTAAAGACAGCTGAAGCCAGTTCTCCTGGAAGAAACCAGAACTTGTCAGGTGGTCTTAGATGAAACAAACGTAATTTATCTAACTGGGATGCTTTTCGAAATAAAGAGTGGCACTATTAGAAGCTATGCTGGGCCAATAGGTGTACGCCAAGACCAGAGTAAACCAGGAGTCTTAGAGGCCCCACTATAGGTCACTATAGGACTAAGACCAAAGACGGTCTCTGCCACTTTAAAGACAGACAGGAGATAAACAGGGAGAAGACAGGGACTGACAGGGAGGTTGAGTAAGTTATGCCTTAAATCATCTAGTTGGTGATGATGGGTGTTTTTGCCTCCATTTATGTCTGTTTTTGCTTTTTATTTCAAAATGCTTACATTAATTCATTTGTTTAAAGAATTACTTTTTAAGTAATATCAATTGCAATATTAGCAAATACATGCACAAACACATTTACACACATAAATATTTTTACACATATTTAAAGTACATACTGGATTTTTAAGAGTTAATACAAAAAATTTAAAATATACCAATAGCTTATATAATTATTACATGTTAAATGATAATATTTTAGATATATTATAGTAAATTAAGCACTTTTTTTCTTCTTTAATACTTATTTTACTCTGGAATGTTATTTTTGTGAAATATATCACAGAAATGGTGTATTACAGAATTCACTTTTGTGAAAGTTGTCCTAGAGACAGTGCCAAACCCATAGTAAAAAATGAATTTGGTTTCTGAGTCAGATCCCACTCCTTCCAATAACACAAATCAACTTTATTTTAAGCTATTAGAACTATAACTTATTCTTTTTGGAGTTTTCCATCTTAAATAATAGATTTTTTTTTTTTTTGGTGTGCAGAAGTCTTACTTCTTTCATTACCCTCTGTTTTTCTTCTACCTGTGCTTTACAAGTTGAAGCCTTCAGAAATAATGGCATTTGCAGTGCTCAGCTGGTCCCCACAGAGTAGAAATTATGATATCTACTAAATTGAGGTAAAAAATAAAAACCTGGCCCTGGCTGGTAGCGCAGTGGATAAGGCTCCAAGCCTGAGGACCTAAAGGTCACTGGTTCAATTCCCAGCCAGGGCACATAACCAGGTCTTCAGCCAGGTCTCCAGCCAGCTCTGAAGCTGGAGGCAGGTGAAAGGTAACCATACATTGATGTCTCTCTCCCTTACCCCTCTCTAAAAATAATTTTTTAAAAATATATAAAATCTTTAAAAATAAAAACCATAGGACTTAAATAATTTTGTAGAATAGTAGTCTAGCTATTTTTTTATTGTCTACAAAGACTTGTTAAGTGTGCCCCTCCCACTCCTAAGTGCCTCACCACCACCACCAATAGTAGGTAAAACTAACCAAGAGGGAGAACAGAGTATGAAGCAAGGTCCAATCTTCCCTTTCACCCACCACAGAAACCCTTGGAGGGGCTGGTCTTATCAGGGAAATTTTACCTAAAATCACAACTCCCCTGTAAAGTCTCTACAGCAAGGTCCTTATCCAGAAATCTATGACTCTAGACTCAAATACCTTGATCATTTTCAAACAGCCTCACATGTCCCTCCCATTCTGCCCTTACAACAGCATAGGAGATGGGTTATGCCATGCCCCATTCCATACACAGGTCCTGACAAGAGCAGTGGCAGTAGCCAATGCTGAAATGGAGGTAATCAAGCCTCATGAAAAGCTGGCTTGATGGGGCTGAATCTGTTAACTGGGAATAATTACCCTCTTTCCTTCAGGATCCCACACAGTGACCACTGGGTGGTTTCTCTTGAGTAAATAAAATGAGTGAGGAAGCATTTTGTGTTGTGGGGAATTGGCTTTAAGTAGCAGGTCCACATGAGTGAGCAGCCCCTAGGTCGTGTCTGGTCCTGGCTCATCTCTCTTCCCTAGCAGCTGCCAGCAGATGTCCTTCCCTCAGCAGCCCCAGCCATCCAGATGGCACGGACAGTCTAGCTGCCATTGTTAGCACTGACAGTGCATTCCAAAACAGCAGAGAAAATCAGCCAGCAGAGAAAACATCTCTTCGCTCTGAGGAGCCACCTACTGCCTGCGTTTAATACTGACAAGCATCCCCACTATGCCGCTTTTACCGTCTGTGCCTGGGGGAAATGACAAGAAGCCCCTACTTGGTTTGAGAACATTTGGAAGCAGTTAAGAAGGGTACTCTTGCCACTCACTGGGACAGTCCTGAAGAAAAGACATTACACTAATAAGACTGATAATAATACCAAATATTGGCAAATTTGTGGCACATTAGGACTCATATTCTTCTGAGATGCCTGTACATTGGAACAACCATGTTGTAAATCTGTACAACAGCATCTAGAAAAGTTGAAGACACCCATTTCCTGTGAGCCTGCAATCCCATTCTGAGGTACATGCCCTATAGATATGATAGGCATGCCCACATGTGTCAGAATACACAGACTAGAATGTTCATACTGGTGTGGTTCATAATAACCAAAAACTCGAAACAACACAAATGATCATCAACCATAGGATGGATAAATAAGTTGTGATAAGCACACCAATACCTTTACCACTGTTATTACACAACTATGAAAATGTCATCATAATCCTGAGAAAAAAAAATGAAAGATAAAAGAACATGCATAGTACAATTCCATTTTGATAATTTTCAAAATCATTAAAATAGCAAACCATCCTATACCACCCCCTTGTTTTAGGATACATTTTTTAGTGTGGTAAACATTAGCAAAAGCAAGAACATTATTACTAACAGTCAGTATAGTGTGAGTGCCTCTGAGGGAAGGAATTGTGATGGGATGGGGGGATTCAGGACCATATATGAGGGACAGGCAATATTCAATTTCTTGACTTGAGGAGGACAGCTACCCAGGTTTTCACTGAACATGTATGCTTTGAATGTTCTGTTGCTATGTTATACTTCATACACAAACACAAAAAGAAAACCTTAAAAGAAAAAAATAGGTACATCCCTAGGCCTAATGGCAGCTGTGCCTACAGCAACCAAGGTCCAGGAGGGGTGTATTTGGTGGGTGGGAGGAGAAAATGGCAGAAAAGGAACATAAGAGCTGTGGCCTCAGAAGATTGTACCCACATTCCTTTCGGAATTTTTCTAAGTTTTATTCATGAGTTGTTAATCATTTTGTTTAGCAAATCGGTTTATCCCAATGACCTCTGTGGAAGTGGCAGATGGTGCTAAAGAAACCCCTGTAAACGCAGACCGAGTCTGTTTGCTCACCCTCTGCTCAGGCAAGAGCGCAGTTCCCAGAGCTCAGAGGGGCCTGAGTGGAGGAGGAAGGTGGGAGGGGAAGGCTGTATCCGCAGCAGGCAGGGTCTGTGCAGATGCATATAAACATGGCCTTTAAACAAATAGCAACCCAGAACTGAGCCTTTTCTAAGAAAGCCTTGCAAATGCACACAAATATTGAAGCCTGGGAAACCTGAGCTGCTACATTTAATCCCTGGGCAAGAGCCAAGGGTGTGCAGGAGAAAGAAGCATGGAGAGCATGAATTGGTGTGAAAATCCAGCCAGGAATTGTATGAGAGTAAGGATAAGAGCCGAGAGGCTAGAACTCCTAGCTCCCCGGTGTCATCAATAGTCCCATCTGGTCCTCCAACTGCAGGAAAGAGAGAGAGAGTCTGCAAATCAGGGTCTTTTCAAGGCCCTGACAATTCCTCTGAAAAGGAAAAGCTGGAGCAGACGTTTGCAGCAGCATCTTAAGTCATGACTGAGACAGGAGGGAAGTGAGAAAGTAACAAGGTATAGTTCTATTTAATATTTTGTGAAATGCATAATGGGACTATTCATTAATTGGGTTAAAAGGTGGTTTTTCCTCTGTTATGTTAGTGACAGCCCAACTTAGTAAAAGAGAACACTGTAGGAGTCCTTGGGTCTGCACTTTAAAATGATATTTTCCATCTCTTGCCTTTTTAAATGTGAAGATGTTTAGACTTCCGTAATCTAACAAAGGCCTCCCACAGTCCCTGAAAGACTTTATCAAGGACTATTGAAGCTGTTTCTCATTTGTTGCTTTGAAGATTGCCCAAGTATAATGATGCTTCCAAGCCCAAGTTTTCAAGAAGCTATTCCAATTCAAAAAGTGACCATAAGAAATAGATTAAATATAACTCTCCACTAATTCACCAATTATTTATTAAATGCTGACTCAATGGCAGGCCTAGAGCTGGGCTCTGGCTGACAATGGAGCCTACTGCCTTGTAGGGAAGAAGGGTGATGAGAACACATGGGGTTTGAGGTAGTGAGAGCTCTGAAGCAGGCAGTGCAGGGGATTCTGGGAGCACATGGAAGAGGCTTGTTCCCACACTTGAGGGTTTCAGAAGATTGCTCACAGGAAAGCGACATACCAACCAAGATGTGGAGGATAAGCAAAAGTTAGGTAAATGGCAAAGGAGAGCAATGTCCTAAGCAAAGGGAACAGCCCATGAAAAAGCCAAGAGGTAGATATAAGATAAAGCATTCAAGATACAGAGTGTGGAACTGAGGATTGGTGAGGAATGAGGCCCTGGAACAGGAAGCACCAGATCATAAGGGGTCTCAAAGGCCATTTGAAGGAGTCAAACTTTGTTTTAAACTCATGGGAATCTCTAACAAGTTATGAGCAGATTCTGAATTAGAAAGATTATGTTGGCTACTGTGTAGAGCCTGGAGTAGAGGAAAACAAATGACAAGCGTAGAAAGGTGCACTGGGATGATCCTGATAAGGGATGATGGTGAGCCACACCAGGAAATGAAGGAGGTATGGAGATACGGGGCAGGGAAGAGGGGGGCGGTTGGTAAGGGAGAATTGATGGGGAACATGAAAGAGGGAAAACCTGTATCTATTACATAACTTTGGTTCAGAGAGGAAAGGAAACATTTCAGGGCATAGAGAATGAATTTCTAATATGAACAATTAAAGATTTTATTTTAAGTGTTATTGTGTATCTACTGTGTATTGGGTGTGGACCAATGCTAAGGATTCAGCGATGCCAATAAGACGCTCAGCAAGCATGCCAGCATGGCACCATCCCAGCCTAACAGGCAAGTCTCCAAGGTCAGACTGGTCTAGGCACAAGTTCTGGCTCCACTCACTCTCTATGTAACCAGGGGTAGAACATTTCATCTCTCTGAACTCTTTCCTATTTATAAAGTGGAAGAGCAGTGCCTGCCTTCTAGATTTACTGGGAAAAATTAAAGAGTCTAGCTCAGCCCAGGCACAAAAGAGTTATTCCATAAATGGCAGCTATTGTTATTACTGGTGATGGTTGGTGGTGGTGAACTTTTTAGCATTGCTTCCAAAGTTCAGTTCTACAAATCCTGTTTTACCATAGCTGGTGAATCCTGTGCAGACATATTAGTACTGCTGCTTGCATTTTTCCTGCGATTGCTGTGCAAGTGAAAGTCAATGCTGTTGTCCCAAGTGCCAAGCTGACAATATTGTACAGTTCAAAAGAACATTGATCAGACGCTTACAAGCAAGGGAACACAGTGAGATGCCACCAGCATCAGCATGGTCACTTGAACATGATGGTGATGATGATGTATTTGAAATACAGATAACTCTTTCCTCTCAGATCCCATGTTCCCAAAAGATACACAAATGGGTCTGAGCAGCTTCTCTGGGTCAGCACAAGGCTATATACTGACAACAAGAAGACTAAGGCCACAACCTAGATTGCACAAAATGCTCCACACATGGAATCAAAACATTCTCCAGGAACATGTTGCTGAGAGCTCCATAAATGCTGTTGCCTAGGCAGCCGAGCATCCAGTGATGAACCGTGGAGCAGTAACTAGGAAAACAGATCAAGAAAAGTGGCATGACCTCTGGGAGACTGGAAAACAGAATGAGGTCAGAGCTGCAGTTAGCTTCCCACTAAACTGACCAGGAGTTAGTTGTGTCAACCCTTCTTGGCTTCATTACCTGCTTCTTTCATTTTTTTCCCCAACAACAGGTCAAAACAGAATCATCCTTGAATGCTCTAACATTAAAGCAAAGCAAGTCAGCCCCCTGGGGATGAAACTGTGTGGAGGATAGCTACAATAAGAGCAGCATAGTAGAGAAATATTTTAAAATTTTAACCAAGGTCTCATGCTCTGACACACCCTCATTCCCTCTACCCAGCCCTCTCTCACCAGGCACATTCTTCCAAATCCCACACTTAGTGCCTCAGGAAATGGATGGCACAGCAGAAATGCTGAAAGAAAATGTCAATTCTTGATTTGGGAGTTTCAAATTTGAAACTCACAGCTGAGTTTAAGGCAAAGACTTTTGGTTTCCAAAAGCTTAAGAGAGAGCTATTGTCCTAACAGTCCCACAGAAAATGCATGCAGACAAAGGGGAGGTGAAGGTCACAAGATACTGGGTGTATCTTCAGCCAGCCCCAGATAGGTACAATGAAGAGTCCAATGAAGACCCTACAGAAATTCTATGGGTTGAAGAACTTTTCAGGAAAAGCCCACACAATGACCAGGTGGTGGCCTAGATGGCTGGGTGGGGACTACAGGCGGCCAGACCAAGGGAGCCTTTCAGCACTCCCAGCATGGTACGGACAACAGTCACATCTTCCATGTATCCCAGAAAAGAGCAGAGATAATCATGTGAAAGAAAGATCTGAAGAGGCTCTGCAAATGGGAGGAGAAAATACAGCCTCCATTTTTGCTGACAGAAGCCCCCAGGGCTGGTGGGAATGTGGAAGGAGGAACAGGCGCCAGGCAAGGTGGCCGTGACCAGTGACCAGATCTCCTCCCCTAGGATCCCAAATGGATTGGGATTCTGAATTGATGGAGATTAAACTTTCTGGCAATCTGAATAAAGGCTTAACATTTTTAAGTAATAAATACACATATTTACATTGTTGCATACCTGACTGTGTGGCATCACTGTCATTAATAGTGAATACCACAACTCCCCCTTTATAAATCACCTACTATGTGTAAGTCATTGAGGGTGGCACATAGCACCAAGCACTTTATAAAAATGGCCCTACGTATTCCTCTCAGTAACACTCTGAGGGGGCTCATTACTCTCTTACTTTTACAAATAAGAAAACCAAAGTAGAAACTTAAGTACCTTGTCCAAAACCTCAGGGCCATTAAGAGGCAGATCTAGGATTTTACCCATGTCTTTCTCTCCACTGAAGCACAGCCAAATGGCTTATGCACAAATAATGAACCTGGAACAACCATTTGCCGCAGGGGTGGGAGAAGAAGGTGCCGAAATTTCATATCACAGAGGAAGACACACTACCAAGGCTGTGCATCCAGCCTTCACCCAGGTCACTGTGTTCACTACCTCGTGGCCCAGCATTCTCCAGGATCAGCCATGGGTCTCCCATAAGCCTTCATGCCCACCTGCGAGTAGCACTTAGCAATGCTAAACCCAGCCTGGAAGGGGTTAGGCCTACAAGCCTCCTAATATCCCCAAATCCTGCCAACCCAGGCACCAGGAAAGACAGATTCAACCCAAATGGGGTTTTGTTGTGTTTTAAGAGATATCACAAATCCCTGCTCAATGATAACACTTAGAAATAATTTACCACTTGCTCAATGGGCTGATGGCTTCCTGCACTCTGATTTCAGGCCTCTCATCCTGCCTAGTAGAATTGACAGCAGGAGGGAAGGAGCTGTTTCAATCTACTGAATAAATAATCTTTTAAGTAATAGATTTAAACTGAAAGGGGAGTTTTACCCCAATCAGAGTCATTTATAAGTAGTCATCAGCTTCCATAATGCACATCTTCTCCTCACAGAGCAGTATTCCAATCTGGAAGCAGTATTCCCCTCACACAGGGATATTGGGGGCCATCTGAAGATTGCAATTCAGGCTGTATGATTTTCGTGCGCAATCGCCACTATATCTAACAGTAAATCCTTATCTTCCGAATTAAATCCTCCTTTCTAAATCCTAAAACCAATATCTTAAATATTGGTTTAAGGTATTTAATACCAATATCCCTTTCCTTTCTACCATCCCCAGCCCCTCAAAATCTATACTTTGTTGATTCTTCCTTCTCAGTAATCCCCAGAAGTGTGCCTTCCCAGCTTCCTACTTAAACCTTACATTCAAGTGCAAATCTCACCCTAGGACAATGAATCTGGCCCCTTTGTCCTGTCCCTCCCAAGTTTCCTGCTCCTGCAGTCCTGTTCTCTTTTTTGAAGGGCCCATTTTACCTTCCTCTAGGACAGGGAAGTCAAACTCATTTTCACCAGGCAGCCACATCAGCCTCACAGTTGCCTTCAAAAGGCCGAATGTAATTTTAGGGCTGTATAAATGTAACTACTCCTTAAAAGTTAAGTGAGCTGGATAGAAACAAGGTGGATGGTGGGGATTCAGCCCGCAGGCTTTGTGTTTGCCACCTGTGCTCTAGGACTACTAAAGTTCAGATAAGCAACCTGTTTCTCAAAAACTCAACAGATAAATACTTCACTGTATGCTTCTTCTGAATCAAATTCATATGATGATTCACCTTTAAAACTGCTCTACTCCATCCTTCCCAAGACTACAGGTTCATTGTTGGTAAAGGAGATAAAATTTCCTCCATCACACATTGAGTCCAATAATACCAGAAGCCTTTATTGAGCTCCTGCTCTGTGTCATGCACATTCTGTGCCTGATGCCAGGATGGACAATGGACCTTCCATAACTCTTCATGCCTATCCACACACAAACATGTATATGTCTAGTAAGCCTGGTCAGGAGGGGATTCAGCCTACAAGCCTCCAGGAGTATGCTTTTCTACATGTCTACCTGAACATACGTAGTTTGAAGCACAACCATCAGATATCCCAGTACGCAGGAAAACCACCTCCTAATCATAATACTAACTACTCTTTGTGAGGAGAGGATGTGCATTGTGGAAACCAATGGCTGTTTACAAATGATTCTATTAAGGGATATACAAATAAAAATAATAAGACACAAGCTTACAATGATAATGCTGCTGCATGCTGTCTCAGGTGCTCCCTCTGTTACCCACAGTCGTCACCTCTTTCAACCTCTTAATGAATGTGTGTCTTTTCATGACACGTTTCAATCATCTCCCAGACCTGAAAGGCTTCCCCAGAGTTCACAGGGCTGGGAGAAAGAAACATGGCATCTCTCATGGTTAAGTTTTCCCAAGTCTCACTAATGTTTTTACCTAAATTATTGCATCTTCTAAAGATGCTGTCTTCAGCCCTTGATATGTTTGAATATACAAAAAGAACTGTCAGCAGTCCATAAATAGGCAGTGCGGTTTGCCTGCCTGTAGATGTGTAGGGAGCTGTTGTGAATCATGTGAGGGAAGCCTTCAAATTTGTGAGAGGAAGAAATGTCTGCTTCTTGTCCTCAAGAATGCCACATCTGACCTGCTCTCCCTGAGAGGTTTGTGAGAACATTAGCCAAGAACAGCGGTAGGGGCAGGCAGGGAGGCAAACAGGTACCCTTGGGGAACTTAGCAGAATGCTTCCGGTTCTTACATTGAATACTAGTGAGTCACAGGTAATCATTTGAAACATTAACTGGTGTTCACCAATATTTCCAATGGCATACTTTGTACCACTCAGCCAGATGAGAATCCTGTGTTTGTTTCCTCAGGGAAGGCCTGACACAGAAGAAAATGAGAACAATAGTTTGAGAAAAAACGAGTTTTAGGTTTCAATAGCCTAGGACTTGGGGCATAAACAAAAGATTTAGACTAAAATGTGATCAGTAAGAGCCAGTTTTTCCTGTTCCTGAGGGTTGAGTGAAGTTGGCCCAGCTAGAGATAGGAAAAAAGACTTGGAGATTCAGAAAACTCAAAGCCTCTGAGAAAAGTTCTATCTCCTGCCCCTGCCCAAATCAACCCACACCAGGTATTTCAAGAACCCCAGGGCCTTGCCCTGAGCTAAGAAAGCCCAAAGATCTGGAAAGACCACCAGGTACCTGCAGCCTGCAGAGGACAGGAGCACTTGCCTGGTGGAACATGAAGGAAGAAGGTGTTGGTCCACTTTGAGTTTCCTGTGACCCCACAGAGATTAAGGAGCAGCAGTCATACCCATGTTCCAGACAGGGCTGAAAGCAGCTAAAAGAGAAGCAGACTGGGAAAGAATATGGTTACAACACAGTTCCAAGGAGTGATCCAACAGAATAAACCACTGGTCGCCAAGTTAAAATGAAAAGTTTGTAGGCAGATGACAATCCGAAACCGAATGCTCCCTGCCACTCCTGGGACGACACACCCTCCACCCACAGCCCAGACTTAAGCTTCTATTTCAGAAAAGGGAGAGGAGGCTCTGAGTTGATTCAGATTAAGTTTCTATCTGTCAATGTGACAGAAAAACAAATTAGAAATTCTTTAGTGATCAAAGACACAAAGTAAGTCACATTTCTTAAAAACATGGGTTTATGGTCTATGACTTAAACTTGCTACATATTAGTGTGCTTGTTAATTAATATCAAGTGGAGTCATATTTTACTCAAAGGTTAAGTCCTAAAGTTGGCCCACAAAGTGAAAACCAAGTACCATTGACCCTTGAACAACATGCTCTCAATTGCTTCTTCGTTATCTAGTGTTATCTTCACCTCTTCAATTGCTTAGTGATGTGTCCTTTCATGACACATTTCAATCATTGAGGGATAGGGGCACCAACCACTACACTGCCACAAATCCACATATAAATGTTGACTCCCCCAAAACTTAACTACTTATAACCTGTTGCTGACCAGAAACCTTACCAATGATATAAGTAGTTGATTAATACATGCTTTATGTTATGTGTATTATCTGCATTCTTATAATAAAGTAAGCTAAAAAAATAATATTAAGAAAATTGTAAAAAGGTCATAAGGAAGTAAATACATTGCACAGGCACATTTTTTTTAAATCTACATTTAAGTGGACCTATATAGTTCAAACCCAAGTTGTTCAAGGGTCAGCTGCATGTTCACAAATACTCTTGAAAATCTCTTGATTTATTTATTACTCAATACATTCCAAGTGGTTAACTTTTCCTCCAGCTTTGAAACAGATTGGTAGTTTGTATTTTCCAGTCAAGCACCAAATATAGTAATTGGCTTTTGTTTAGAAATATGTTGTGCCAAAAAATAAAAAAGTAAGTATTTTTTAATGCTAAAATCATACATGTTATGATTTGATCATGCAGAGGAACTGAGCCCTAGGAAGGGCAACTCCAAGCCAAATCCTCCCATCAACTTTAGGGTGTCCTCTCGTGTGTAGAATGGAAGGAGAATCTCACCCACAACTTACATTGTCATTTTCTGTTTCTCAGAAAAACAAACACTGAATTCACGAGTCCTCTCCGTATGTGTTCTGTATGGTCTGTCACCTTCCAACCTAACTTACTTAGTTGTGGGACCTAAGTGAAAAAAAAAAATATTCTGGAAACTATATGTGTAATTGTAACTTCACACCAGCTTGAGCCAAGACCTAGTGCTTCTTTACATTCACCTACAGATTAGTCAGGCATGTTTTTCAGAAGGTGCTACAGATGAGTCAGAAGAAAGGTTTATATCACACAGTGCCCACACAGCTCCACAGTAAAGTCCCCATTAGGCCCCTCTTCCTGGGCCTCCCTCCTCACCTCACAGCGGCTGGGTCTCTTCTCACCACCATCTTCAAAAGCATTCTTTCTTAGCTCCCTGTCTCCTCATCTCTGCTCCTTCCCTCCCACAATTCCCAATTTCTCCACCTTTTGTCTATAGACTTTACCCAGTCAAATTTACATCCTCCTGATCATCAATCCAATCAACTAAAAGGCCCCTTCACCCACCAGAAACCACTCTCTTAAAAGGTGAAAGATTACATGTAATCATTTTCCCCCATTACATGTTAGCTCATTATGAAGGAAACCTAAATTTAGTTCACTACCTTAACAGCTACTACTTATTAATGAGCTAAGTAGCTAAATATAATGAGCTAGATACTGTATGCGTTACCCTGGTTACTTCCCAACAATAACCCCTGAGTGTTCTTCAATTCACAAATAGAGGAACTTAGGGTCAGAGAGGCGACAGCCATATGTCCAGAATCACATAGCTCAACCTAAAGTCCACAGGTTTATGCATTATACTACACTGACTTCAGCCCAGAGAGAGTAAAATGGTTGTATTACCTGAACTTCCTGTTGTCCAGGGAAGCCAAATTATCAGCTTTGTCTAAGCAGCCAAACTTTGTCCAGGCTGTAAAATTTTCAGGTAAGCACCTTACTATGGCAGGTAGCTTAGGATACAACCTCATTTCCAGGATCATGGTTCCTGAGAAAAGTGTAATGAAGATTGTTGTCCAGATGATCCAAACTCATCTATGACCTCCCAGTTAGGGACAGCCATTTGACACAATTCTGATAAGTGAGATATAAATGAAAGTTTCAGGAAGGCTTTTCAAAAAAGACCAAACTGGCTGACCCTTTCCTCTTCTTCCTGCCTAAAACTCAGATGTCATGACTAGAGTTGCAGCAGCCACCTTGTGTCACATTGGTAAAAGCCACCCACTAAGATGATACAACACAAAGACAGAACCTCAACAACATGGTTGAGGCACACTTCCAGCTGGTCTGCTTTTGTGGGAGAAAAAACAACTGTTTATTTGCTAAACCCACTGTTCATAAGGCTTTTTGTAATTTGAAGCCAAATGCATTCTTAATTAATCCACTTTCCATGCATGCTCTTCGGTTAATAAATGGTCTGCCTCCTGCCACAGAATACACCTCAACAGCACTCACTAGCCAACAACTGACAACTGGTCTGCCCTATTCAAACATGCCTCTAAGTCTTCCTTCTTCAAATTTACAACTCAAAATTCTGCTGCCTGGGGTGCAGAATAAAACTCATTTAGCAAATGTTATATCTGAATGAATCAAAGTTATATGGGCCATACTCATTGAGTGTGTGATTAAAAGAATTAAAATAATGAGATGCTCGTGGAGAAAGTTGCTTTTCATACTTACATACATTTTATTTTTAATGATCAGATCCCCCTGGGTAAGTGGTATTTCTCCTTGGTTTCAGGAGGGCTCCTGAGGTACAATAAGGTCTGAGTAGCAGAGGTAAGATCGGAAGGAGAAACTCTGCTGTGTCACTTTGAAACCACTAAATGGATTCCCTAATGATTCTGGGCTAGGAGTTTTGAACATCTAAAAACCAAAGGAGACACCAAGTCTGCCAAAAAGAAACCAGCAGGTTGGCAGGTTGGCAACCAATGTTCACCTCATGTTGAATGTTGGTGATAATGTTAATAGTAATTATGACACTAGCAAGTGGTGGGGTTTGCTGGATTCATATCAGCACTGAAGGACATTGAAGAGTCCTTGGCCTCTCTGGGCACTGCTGCTACTAAGAAAACAGACTAACAGCACCACAGGACTTTCTGCATTACATCAAGGTTTATAGTTATCAAAAATTTAGACATTAACCCCTATTTGCTACATTTGTTCACAACATATGGCCAAGCACCTCTATTAGTAAATCACTAAAGATAAGCTGTCTGGCCCCAAATAAAAGGTGTTTGCCAATTCCGTGGTAAGACTAAAGAAAAGCTCTTTATCAGAAGCGTATTAGCATATTTTGCCTCATTAATAACTTCACTGCAGCATTAATTTGTCTAATTATCACATTTGGAATTCAACATGGTATCTAATTAATTCACAACCTGAAAAACAAATCCAGAGTTATAAAGCACACAACACACTTCTGCTTTAACATTTCTTCTTCCCTTTGTGTGTTTTTGCAAGCAAATATGTGTGTGTGTGCCTGGGAGGTTCCTTGTTGAAATAATATGCTTGATTCTGTCCCATGTAATAAAAATTCACTTCGTTAACAAAGTGTTTTCTTCTAATGAGGTGAGTCTCTCCTAGGCATAGCAGATTTGTTTTTTAAGTTATGTTCAGCCTTCTTGCTCTCATTTTAGTTTTCACAGGCCTTTCCTAAGGTGTTCAGGAATATATACTTTAAAAGCAAAAAGATCATGACTTTTTGGCTTACAGAACTGTCATCTCCTTTCTTTACCAGCTAATGCCTTCAGCACTAAGTAAACTGACAGTATTTGTCCATATTTTCTCCTCTATGGAAAGTCCTCCAAACCAATTTTCAGGAGTCCAGAGTAAACATTAGTCCCCACACTATCAAAAGTAAAAATCAGAGCAAATCAGCCAAACCTTCCTGAAAGGTTGAGTTTTTTAAAAATGGAAACTGTAGAAAACTTTAGTTTGTGTCTCAAAACAATGGCTTTAGACTCAACAATAATGGCCTTTTACTTCCCACAAGAATATGTGATTGTAACAATAGACCATATGCTACCTTTGTAGTGGAAAGATACAGAAACAGCTTAGATCTACATGACATTACAGGGGGAAAAAATAGTTGTTTAAGTAAATGGTCTTTCCACTATGCTGGCTCTGGGGCTATATTTAAAGCATTGTTAAAGTTGTGGCTAAGAACAGTCAGATCAGGTCAATGTACTAGGAAAATTCAGATTTTAAAAGATGCTGTTAACCACCCAATGGGAAATGCAGCTCTGGCAATTTAAGATCTAAAATGTAGAGCCTGCCATTTCCAGGTAATTCATTCTAACTCAAAGAGCAGTTATTTATAGATGATGAGGCATCTCCTGCACTAGGTCACATCCCCACTAACAATAGTCTACTTTCCTTGGCAGACAATTTCCTTTACAAATGCATTTTTCAAATACCCATAAGTTGTATACCTAGTGCTTTTGTTTCCACTATATCATACTCATGACTAAGAATAGTCCAGTCTAACAGTTTACCCCATGAATATCAGCAATGACCAAGGGAAAAAAGGTAGTTACTCTGTCAGTTGAGTTTGCCCTCTATTATATCTAATGCCCAAATGCCCTAGAACCTCCTGAGATCACTTCCAATGTGCACAAAATAAACAGCCTTAAAATCAGTCTTGCAAACTTTCTCCCTGCATGATCCTGTGGTAGAAGACCTAGTAAGGTCTTGATATCTTATCATCCTATTTTAAGATTAGGTGTGAACCACAAATTTCAAGCCTTCAGGAAATCATGAGTCAATAAACCTTAATCAGAAGAATTAATCTGTTTCAAGCCAACCTATAAAATAATTCCACAATCAGCCCTCTCCGTCCTGCACTAGAGACAGGTAGAACCACCAGCCTTACCCTGCTGACAAACACAGGCTTTGGCTAAATCACCAGTGAAAGGAGAGAAAATACATTAAAGGCTCTCTCGTGCTCCTCTGAAACTAGGCATGAATTCATATCATAAAGCTGCCACGCCATCAGGAAAGATTTACTGTTTATTCAGGAGACACTGAGCCCCAGAATAACAAGGGTCTGAGGTTAAATAGCATAAGCGAGGAACTATATGAGCCACTCTGACCACTCCCCACCCCTGGATCTTTATACTTCTGTGAGCCCAAGAGGCAGTGAGCCCAGGAGGCTTTTTTTTTTTTTTTTTAAGGTAAAGAAAAAAAGCATTTTTAATCCTTCATGCTCAATAAAGACTGTGCAGAAATGAAATCCCTCATTTAAATGGCTGCAGCTTTAGTATAAAATGTATTATACAGGAAAAAGATTTTATTGCCATTAAATGCTTGCTGCAATCCAACAACAAAGAAAACTGACCTTGATTCTGAATCTCTTGCCTTTTTCCTCCTTTATTATCCTGACTGCTACTTACTGAACATACTTTTATTATTTCCCTTCCTTTCTGGAGAAATAATAATTTTCCCTAGAAGGTTAGAAAGTATGCATTGTTTTCTCAAGACTGTTTTCTCAACAGACTATTTTGCAAAGAAATGCTTATACAAGAATACAGACAAGACTCTAGAGACCAGAGAAACTCAATCTTAGAGAATAATAATGAAAACTGGCTTTCCCTGGTCTTGCAGACTCAATTTGAGAGGAAAAGAGGAGATTCAGAGAGCAAGTAGCAAGGCGACAAGAAAGGTGTAAGATAAATAAATAAATATATAAATATATATGTATAATATAAATATATATATATATATAGTATATACATATAGCCTTTCTGAAAGTTAAACATAGGAAATTCCTAGGGAAAAAAAAAAAGAGGAGACAAAAAACACCACCCTCTTGGAATAAACAGTTATTAATGGGAACAACATCAAAACATTGACTACAGCAGCACTAAAGTGATGTGTGTAACTGAATCAGTCAAGGTCTCAGAAGGTAACAAGTGGCTTACTCAGACTGAGCAACTGTTTTAATACAGGGGCTGACTTACACAAGTGTGGACAGTGTTTTGGAAAGCACCAGGGATGGTGCAGTCTCCAGTGACTAGCACCAGCAGAAAGCTGTTCCCTAACGTCCCCACCCCAAAAGCCTCAGGGGCAAGGAAAGGGAGTGGTTATTAAAATCCAGAGAGGGAAGGTGCATAGAGAGAGAGCTACCTGGCAGGAGCTGTGACTTTCAGTAGAGAACCCAACAGAGAAAATTAGGGAAACACTCCATCTGATGTGCCCTCACCAATGTCCCATTTGTGTCTCACATGGGGCAGACCCAACTGTAAGCTAAAGGACAAGGACACCAGTCAAGATAGGTCAGTCTACCAGGTCACAGAGCAGAGTGGACTAATACTGAAGGTATTAGTATATAAAGGCCAGGAGTTCAAACAAACAAAAAGAAAGCATAAACTCAGTTAAGCCAGAATCTCATAGTAAGAAATGGTAAAGTCACATAAGTCTCTGAGGTCAAACAGCTCTAGATTCAAACAAAGCCCAGTCTTGTCAGTAACTGTGGTGTTGAAAATCTCACAGAGAAACTGAGCCCTAGTTTCTTCCCCTATAAATAGGGATAATACCACACACCTACATGATGAATCTTAGTAAGACAGAGCCAAGCATAACTATGGGTTTCTCAACCCTCCCCACTTCATACCCTCTTTCCTTTCTTCAGACTGTTAACTGAACTGTGTTATATAGAAGGTAGAAGAGGAGATTGGGTGACACATCTGTGCGGGTATAGACACAGCTTCACTACCCACTGGAGGACACCTCGGCCCTCTGTTAGGGTCTGTGATTTTGCCCAGCAATCCATAATTAGAGAATAAGCCAGGAATGGCCAAACCCAAAGCTTTGACAGATCCTCTTCCAAGCTCTCCAAGGGTGCTAGTTAGAGTGGAGTTGCTGCTGGGCAGGTCATGTGGGCAGGTCATGTGGTCAGGCTACAGTGGGGCTTGCAGATCATCTTTCTCCTTGTGGACCCAATTTTTCTTTGATTCACCTTTAATCAGAAACAAGAGTGCACCATAACCAACCAAGTCTGCACAAATCCCCAATGTTAGGCACTTCTTAAAAGAACAATGTCTGTCTGTTTCCTTTTGTCTTCTGAGAGACTACCTGTCATTCCTCAGGACTGATCTCCCCAGCATGAAGATTGCCAGCACACTAGTTTTCATGAGACACAAGGAAAGAAACTTTACAGCTCTTCTGCACTAAAACATAATAACTTTCTCCACACGACTGCACAAAGGATTTCTCTGGCAACAAGGGAACCAGTGTCACAGTTGCATAAATACAAACTAAAGTAGAAATCCATCTTGGAGTCTGCAGGCACAAGCAACATTCCCATTTTTCAAGAGTTTCAAGGTCATTCATTCTTCACTATGTGTTCTTTCAGCTCAGCTTTAAAGTTAAGCTAGTTTAATAATTCATGATATCATACCCATTAAAATATGAGTATTTTCTACCAAAGGAAACAACCTGTTGTTTTTTGTTTTCCCCTTTCATAGTGGCTGAGGCCCAGATGAACTCCTGCATAGGAAAGCAACGTCTCTGCGTAACAGCAACCGACGAAGCTTGGGAGAGAGGCTGACAATTTTGTCTGCCACTGCACACAACCAGTTTCATCATGCAAAGCCTGTGCCTTATGCCAGAAGAGACAGGTTAAGCCTCTTAAATGTTCCTGACAACAATGAACTCTCATTTGTATAAATAAATAAATAAATACCTGCCTCATGGGGAAATAATCCACAAAACAATGGAGATGGTTATTTGTTTGTCTTCTTGTGACATCACTAGGGGGCTGGGGAGCTTCAGATGTCCATGATGTGTCAAAAAATTTTTTTTCTTGCCCTGGCTGGTAGCACAGTGGATAAGGTGCCGGCCTGCGAACCCGAAGGTCGCTGGTTCGATTCCCAGCCAGGGCAACATAATCAGGTTGCAAGCCAGGTCTCCAGCCAGGTCTGTAGCTGCAGGCAGGTGAACGACAACCATACATTGATGTCTCTATCTCTGTTTCTGCCTTTCTCCCTTCCCCTCTCTCTGAAAAATAAATAAAATCTTTAAAAAAAAAATTTCTTAAGCATTTTAAAACATAATTTGAAATCTTTTAAAGACATCAAGAAAGCACTGTGCATGCTATGCTTACAGAGGAAGAAGCTGATGATTTCAAACATTGGTCATGATTTTTATTTGTTTTTGAGTTTTTCACTTTGAAGGTGTCAAATATATATGAAAGTAGAAAAACCCATACACCCTCATGTACTTATAACCTAGCTTCAACAATTTCTCTTAGGAAAGAGAAAATCAGAATTCTGCCTGTACCAGCTAGGAATCTTGGGCAAAATTTTTAACTTCTCTGAGCCATATTTTCCACATCTGTAAATAATAGTCAAAATGAAATCTATTCTACTAAGTTAAGGGTTATTATGAGACATCAATGATTTATGACTCTACAAGTTCTTTGTAAACTGCAGAAAAACAAATGTTAAGGTGGTTGTTAGTATTAATAGACAATTATGGATTGTTGGGTAATTTAAAGTGTAGGCTCTACACTTTAAAAGTCCTTCGGCCTACATTGAAAAAGAAGTTTTCTCTTATTTATGGATCTTCCCTGGAAGTGGCTACAGCCCCTAGTATATCTTAATGTGGTTCTGTGAGCAGATGACAATGACCTGTCTCCCGGGGGGGAGGGGGGGATGGGCCTGTAGCTATCACCAGTATTCCTGGGAAGTAGAAGATAATAATATCTACATCATCAACCCCTATGATTTGCAAAAATCTCCCTAGATATTTTTAATATGATATTTCTAATAGCTGTAGTAAGCATAATTACTCTTATTTTTTCAATGAGAAAATTGAGATTAGAGAGTCTAAATCATGCATAGGTATCAAGGACAGTATGAAAACTGAAACCCATAGACAGAAAGTTTAGTAATGATTTTCCACTCCTTTCTTGTGTCTCACTGGTCACAAGAAACAGCAAGCATGGCACCAGTGACTTTCTCTATTACTCTGTTTGCTCCCCTCCCAGGCTGTATGTAGATTCTTGAGACAGGAACTGTGTCTTGATTACCTTTGAGCCCCCAATCAGTCCTTAACACAAAACTTGGCATATAGCAGGTACACAAAAGGACTTGTTGAATGAAAGAGAAAAGAAAGTAGAAAGAGAAAAATTAGTGCTTACTTCCTTCACTCTTTCTTTCCTTCCTTCCTTCCTTCCTTCCTTCCTTCCTTCCTTCTTCCCTTTCTCCCTTTCTCTTCTTTATTTTCTTGTAGAAAAGTCACTCTAGTTCTCCTAAAACTCCTTAGGGTATGGGAACAAACCCCTATCTTGGGCTCAATTACGGAGTCCACAGTTACTTGGAAGGAAACAGGTGAGAGCAAGAAAGACTCAGGGAGGCTCCAGGCATAGACAGCTATTCAAGAAGGTGGTGCAGAAAGGGGGATACAGCAAAATGCCTCCAGAAATCATTCCAGGAACCACTCAGGGAGATGTGTGCCAGAGTCTGACCAACCCCTCTATTACAGTTTGGACCTGAACCACAGAGGGCTTTGTCAGTGGATATAAGCAGCCAGCACAAAATCAGAGGTTGGATAAGCAAGTGGTGTAGATACCATGGCCTCTGTTCAGCATGTATCATATGACTCACATCTTCAAGCAAATAATCAAATACATCCTGCAGTTGATGACCTTTCTAAAGGATCAGAGTGAGCCAGCTTAAGCATATCATTTTATTTGTTAAAGAGTTTATTTATCATTTTCAGAAAGAGAGGAAGGGAGAAAGGCAGAGAGGGAGAGAGACATCAATGTATGGTTTGCCTTTCACCTGCCTCCAGCTACAGACCTGGCTGGAGACCTGGCTTGCAACCTGGTTATATTGCCCTGGCTGGGAATTGAACCAGTGACCTTTGAGTTCACAGGCTGGCACCTTATCCACTGTGCCACCAGCCAGGGCTAAGCATACCATTTTAAAACTTTTTTGCATAAAAGCTTATTTTATAAATTAACAGACTGCTACTGGCTTATTCCTTTTCCCCTACCTCAAAATGGGCACTCCTCCCAACTTCACCAACACTTCAATCCCAGCTTCATAATATTGGTCATGATTTTTGTTTGTTTGTTTGTTTGTTTGTTTTTGAGTTTTTCACTTTGAAGGTGTCAAATATATATGAAAGTAGAAAAACCCATACACCCTCATATACTCATAACCTAGCTTCAACAATTATCTCATGGTGGGTCTTGTCCCACCTATTATCCCACACTCTCCCCAGCCTCATCTCTACATTTGATTATTTTGAATCAAATCCCAGACATTATATCATGTCATCCATAAATATTTCAGTGTTTATCTTCTGAGTTAATGACTCTATTTTTTTTTTTTTAAAGCATTTCTGGTACCACTTTAAAGCTGTTTCTTCATTCTTCACATCAAAATTATCAATAACTCACAATACTTCTTTTTCCATCATGGTAATTCATTTTGTTCATTTGCATTTCTGCTAACTTCCTCCTTATCTTAGTTCTCTCATAGAAGACTGAGCAGCCCCCCTTTCAGAGTCTTAACTCTAAGCTCTCCCATCTACAACTTGTTTTGTGTTAGACAGCCATTATCATTGTCCATCAACACCCTTTCATTATCCCTTGTTTAAGGATCCACAGTGAGGACTTTATTTCTTGTAAATGTTGTTAGACTAGTCCTGCCAAAACAACTTAAAACTGTAAAACCATATGATGTAACTATTTTCACAAATCACATACAAAACATATAATGTAGTTATTTACACAAATCATGTACAAAAAAAAAAAATTTCTGAGAGAAATGAAATTCAGAAGTCCCCAATTCTAAACTAGGGAACAATTCCTGCAACTGGACGCAGTAAGCTGGAGACCAAGCAAGCAGAGCACAGAGGTCCTGGTGAGCTGAGTAGGCAGAGGCCAGAGTTTGGGCAACTGGAGTGGATAGATTCTGTGAGGTGGGGCACAATAGCTGGAGGAACCATGAAGAGGGGTCCTCAGAATGGAGATCTCTGCAAGTACTTAGCCAAGTATCAAACTATACATGTGTAGGAAGAGTTTAAATAAGGCATAACAAAATTTGACTATTCTGGGATTGTGAGCAGAACAGATATACTAAAGGTAAAAAAAAAAGAAAACAAGTGTTGGGAGATGTTGTCAACTCCCAAAGAGCGGAGAGACCTTGACAGCATCTGTTCACAGCCCATACAGCTAAGACACCAAAAATACTATCTATCAGGAGTAAGAAGTATACTCCAGGGTAAGACTTACAATAAGGCTACCTAGAAAGTCTAAAACCAATCTTTGACAAGATTGTAACACCAGAAGAAACAGAGATTGGAGATTGAGTGTAACAAGTCAAAGAGGCTTTGAAAACATGTCAGAATTTTTACAAATACACTCTGAAAAGCATAAAACCAAGCCTACACAAGTTCAAGATGATCTACCAGTAACACCACTAGCCACTAAAACAAAAATCAATAAATATCACAAAATCCAGTCCCACATTGATTCACCCACAATATCCAGTATATAATCAAAATTACTAGACGCAGACAAACACAGTAAAATGTAATGCACGGTCAAGAAAAAAGTCAGGTAGCAGCAACCTATATATGTAATTTATCAAAAAATAAAAGCTATTGTAAATTTATTCAAAGAATCATAGGGAAATATGTCCAAATCATAAAGAAAAACAATTTTTTTAAAGATTTTATTTCATTATTTTTAGAAGGAGGGGAAGGGAGAGAGGCAGAGAGGGAGAGAGACATCAATGTATGGTTGCATTTCACCTGCCTCCAGCCACAGACCTGACTGGAGGCCTAGTTTGCGACCTGGTTATGTGCCCTGGCTGGGGAATCGAACCTGCGACCTTTGGGTTCGCAGGCTGGTGCCTTAACCACTGTGCTACCAGCCAGGGCAAGAAAAACAATTTTAATGAATGAAAAGTTATATAACCTCAGCAGAGAAAATGGAAACCATTAAAAAATACAGTAAAAACTCAAAAACTGAAAAGTACAAGTACAATAATTAAACTGAAAAATTCATTACATGATTTTTAGCAAACTGAGAGTTGTAGAAGAAAAATTCAATGAATCTGAATATTTTTAAAATTTTTATCCAGTTTGAAAGATGGAGACAGAGTAGAGACCTAGAAACATGGCAACAGAGTAGAGGGCAGTGCTGATGGTGTTCTCGAGTGCCAGAGCAGCTGGAGGATAGGATAGGGAGCATGAGACATCTGCAAGTCCCTAAGAATTGGAGCAGTAGCATCCGAACTCGGGGGAGCACAGCCCAGAGGCTGCAGAGACCTACAGGAGAGCAGATGACACAGTTCCAAACCAGCCAGCAGGCGGAGGTGGGCTCTGGGCAGTGGTGGCTCTGCTCAGAGGGGAAGTTTTAACTGAAGACAGCTCCAGGCTCCCTGGTGACTAGAAATCAGAGCAGTAAAATGTGGACAGTGAGGGCAAATGCCAGAGGGAAGGAGGAATTGAACACCTGCAGGGGAGGGACTGTGTGAGAGCCTCGCTCTGGAGACTGAGAAAGAGGAAGCACCTCCTGGGACCAAAGGCAGAGGAGGAGAGACCCGAGGGGAGCAGGAGAAGGGGAGTGGGGAAGTGTATCAGCTGGAGTAGCAAGAGGGCTGAAAATTGTGTCACTGTGCCACCCAAGGAGAGGATAGCTCAGAGCCCCAGCGAGAAAGGATGCCCAACCCTGAGCATCCACACCGGCACACAGGCTCCCATGCATTCCAGGAACTTGATGCTCTTGCAACTGGCACACCCATTGCAGGTGACAAAAACCTCCTAGAATAGCTGGAGAGGGAGTGGGAGCCTTTATTGGCAGGATGCACTGCTCAACCCCTGGGGAGACAGGCTCACATCACAGAGGCAACAGGGAAAACTTCCTCAAAGAGCTGGACTGGATGGTGAAAACCTCAAATTGCTGGATAGCATGCAGAGCTAGCCTTCCCTGGCAAAAGACTTGTGGGGGCCCCCGGGGAGCCAGGCACTCTTTGTGGACAGGGGCTACTTCCTCGAAGAGCTGGGAGGGGAGGGCTAGCCATCATGAAGTTGTGGGCCACCCCACCTTGGAGCCAGGCACCCATCACAGGAAGAAACCTCCTCAAGGAGCTGGAGGAGGATTAGCCATCAATACCACATAAGCACCCTTCAGGTCTTCACACAGAACCAGTGAGAGAAGGTAGAGCTCCAAAACACTGGCAGTGCAGAAACCCAGCTAGGCTACTGGATGCCCAGACTACCCGGGGGCTGACTCAGAATCAGCCCTGACTGTGACAGCCATAGGCCCTGCCACTCCACGACCACACAACCTGATTGTAGACTGCAGAGACTTGATCAAGAAAAAGAGGCAGACTCAGGAAATGGATCACTGCTAATCTCAAGCACCTGAGTTACACCAAGAGCTACACGAACTATTAATCCCTAACATATCCTTTTCAAAAGTTACTTCCAACCCTCACAATTAGTGCATTTTAAGTAAATACTGTTTATATTATAGTATATCCCAATTCTCATATTTTTACTCCTCCCTTATCTCAATCCACCTAACTACCCAAGACCCTCCTCCTACTCCTGTTTTAAAGTCTACTCACGCTCCTGCTACAACTCATTCCCAGTCCTCAATCTAAGTGTTACTCCCCTTCCCAGCCGCTTAAACCTTTTTTGTTTGTTTGTTTGTTTGTGGGTGAGCTACTAGGGACTACACATTCTTTTTTTCTGCTAAAAGCACACAGGTCCTGGTTCCACCTGGACCAATCAGTGCTCATTAAGGGTGGACAAGGAGGTAGATGTCGCAACTAGATATATAGGCTTCCATTGTTCACTCACACTTTAGGCATTCTGATCACCACCCCCATTTCTAGCTCTTATATTATATGTAAGAGATAAGTTGGCTTCCTCATATCCCCACTATCTTTGCTATTCCTTTGCATCCTTCACAATTATTTATACTTTAGTCAACTTAATCATTTCCCCCTCATATAACAGTCTTATCATATTTATATTTCTATTAAGACTGGTTCAGTTGCAGCTGAGGGTGTAATTAAAAGTGGGGGTTACCTCAGAGGGTATGGGTATATAGCTAGGTTCACAGGCAGTCAAAAGAGGGATTAAAGGAGAAAGATATCTCTGAAGGTATGGTTATTTTCCCTGGACTGGTGGTTCTGTTTTAGGAGCAGCCCAAAACCAGTGTATGAAATGGGAAAGAAGGATTGTCTCTCAATCAGCCAACTGGAGTGAAAGCAGCAACACATACAAGAAATCCAAAATACAACCAGACAAGTTAACGACATAAAGGCCACCCTAACAGCAAAAAGTTGAGTAAATCTAGGAGAATGCAACACTGAACTCCACAATTCTCCTAACACAGAAGGATGCTCCACAAAGGCAAGAAATCAAAGAAGATTAATCCAAGATGAAAACAAGCAACAACAGACACCCAAAATGGGGGAAAAAAGAATCAGTCCATCACCAAAAGGAAAGGAGGAATCCCCAAAAAGACCACTAAATGAAACAGAGGCAAACAAACTATCAGATATGGAATTCAAAAGAATGATGATAGAGAAGCTCAGCTAGCTCAAAGGAAACTATAAACAACTCCAGGGAAACTACTAAGAAGTCCAGGGAAGCTACAAGAAACTTATTGAGATCTACACCAGCATTAAAAAGGACTTAGAAACTATCAGTAAGAGCCAGGAGAAAATAAAGACTAGAATGTCTGAATTGAAGAATACAATAGAAGAAATCAACAGTAGACTAGAGGAAGCAGAGGATCAGATCAGCAAGCTGGAGGACAACATAGAAAAATATTCCAAGACAGTGCAACAGAATGAAAAAAGGCTGAACAAGAATGAACAGGTTTTAAGAGAGCTGCAGGGCAACATGAAACACAATAATATCCATATCATAGGGATACCAGAAGGAGAAGAGAAACAAGGAATGGAAAACTTGTTCAAAAAAGTAATGATAGAAAATTTCCCTAGCATGATAAATGAAAATGTTACTCAAGTTCAGGAAGCACAGAGAGTCCCAATGAGGATGAATCCAAACAGACCCACTCCAAGACACATTATAATTAAAATGGCAAATTTCAGAGACAAAGAGAGAATCCTAAAAGCATCAAGAGAGAAACAGCAAATGACATATAAGGGGTCTCTGATAAGGTTATCAAATGATTATTCAACAGAAAGAATACAAGAAGAGAATGGCAAAAAATATTCCAAGTAATAAGAAACAAAGGCCTGCTATCAAGAATACCCTACCCAGCAAGGCTCTCATTCAAAATGGAAGGAGAAATAAGGAGTTTCCCAGACAAAAGAAGACTAAAAGAATACATCTCTACTAAACAAGCATTGCAAGAAATGATAAAGGGTCTGCTTTAAAAAAAAAAAAAATTGGAAAAAAGAAAAAACAGAGACAAAAAGGAACACAGGTACAAAGTAGGAAAATGGCAGTAAATAAGTATCAATCAATAATAACCTTAAATGTAAATGGATTAAATGCACCAATCAAAAGACATAGGGTAGCTGAATGGATAAGAAAACATGACCCACATATATGCTCTCTTCAAGAGACCCACCTCAGAACAAAAGATCAACATAGATTAAGAGTGAAGGGATGGAAAAATATGTATCAAGGAAAGAAGACTGGAGTAGCAATACTTATTTCAGACAAAATAGATTTTACAATGAAGGCCATAAAAAGAGATAAAGAAGGACATTTCATAATACTTAAGGGAACAACCCATCAAGAAGAAATAACTTTGGTAAACATACATGCACCCAACGTAGGAGCTCCGAAATATATAAGGAAAACCTTGGAGGACTTCAAGAAGGCTACACACTAACAGTAGGGGATTTTAATACCCCACTATTAACAATGGACAGATCTTCCTAATAAAAAATCACCAAAGATGTTGTGGCATTGAACAACACTCTAGAGTAAATGGACTTAACTCATACATACAGAACTTTTAACCACAAAGAAGCAAAATACGCATTCTTTTCAAATGCACATGGAACATTCTCTAAGAGAGACCACATGGTAGCTCATAAGACAAGCCTCCACAAATATAGGAAATTTGAGATTACACCAAGCATCTTCTCAGATCACAATGGCTTGAAACTAGAATCCAACCGCAAGGGAAAAAAACAAAAATACTCTAACTCATAGAGACTGAATAGCATGCTTTTAAGTAATGAATGGGTTAACAATGAGATCAAAGATGAAATCAAAAGTTCCTGCAAACAAATAACAATGAACACACAACAGCCCAAAACCTATGGGACACAGAAAAGGCAGTCCTCAGAGGGAAATTCATAGCAATACAGGTCTACCTAAAAAGGTTAGAAGAAACTTTCACAATCAACCTAACCATAAAGCTGCAAGAACTAGAGGAGCAACAACAAACAAAGCCCAGAGCAAGTAGAAGGCAGAAAATCATCAAGATCAGAGCAGAATTAAATAACTTAGAGATTAAATCTATAATTTGAAGGATCAAGAGGTCCAGGAGCTGGTTCTTTGAACAAATAAACAAAATTGACAATCCTTTAACCAGACTCATCAAGAAAAAGAGAGAGAGGACCCAAATAAACAGAATCAGAAATGACAGAGGAGAAATCACAACTGATACTTCAGAAATACAAAGGATTGTAAGAAATTACTTCAAACAACTATATGACAAGAAATATGACAACCTGGGTGAAAGGGACACATTTCTGGAAATGTATAATCTACCAAAACTGAATCCAAAAGAAGCAGAAAGTCTGAATAGGCCAATAACAATTAGTGAAATTGAAGAAGTAATCAAAAATCTCCCAAAGCATAAAAGCCCCAGACCAGATGGCTACACAGGTGAATTCTATCAAACATTTAAACAAGAACTAACTCCTATCCTTCTCAACTTATTTCAAAAAATCCAACAAGAGGGAAGACTCCCAAACTCTTTCTATGAGGCCAATATTATTCTAATCCCAAAACCGGGTCAAGACACAACTAAGAAAGAAAACTGCAGGCCAGTATCTCTGATGAACATAGATGCTAAGATTCTCAACAAAATATTGGCCAACTGGATCCAGCAGTGCGTACAAAAGATCATACATCAAGATCAAGTGGGTTTCATCCCAGGGATGCAAGGATTGTACAACATTTACAAATCAATAAATGTAATACACCACATCAACCAAATGAAAGACAAAAACCATATGATCATATCAATAGATGCTGAAAAAGCATTTAATGAAGTACAGCAACCATTTATGATAAAAACCCTCAGCAAAATGGGAATAGAGGGAGCATACCTCAACATCATGAAGGCCAGCTATGAGAAACCTGAAGCCAACATCATACTCAACGGGCAAAAACTAAAAGCTTTCCCCATAAGATCAGGAATGAGACAAGGCTGTCCATTTTCTCCACTTCTGTTCTGGAAGTTCTAGCCATAGCCATCAGAGGGAAAAAAAAAGGAAATCAAAGATATCCAAATTGGAAAGGAGGAAGTCAAACTGTCATTATTTGCAGATGATATAATAGTGTGCATACAAAACCTGATAGGCTCCACCAAAAACTTACTCAACCTAATAAGCAAATTTAGCAAAATAGCTGGATATAAAGTCAATATTCAGAAATCAAAAGCATTTTTGTATACCAATAATGAAACATCAGAGATAGAAGTGAGAAAACAAATCCCATTTACCATAGCAACAAGAAAAATAAAGTACTTAGGAATCAACTTAAGCAAGAAGGTAAAAGACCTGTACTCAGAAAACTACAGAACAATGAAGAAAGAAATTAAGGAAGATACAAATAAATGGAAACATATACCATGTTCATGGATGGGAAGAATTAACATCATTAAAATGTCCATACTACCCAAAGCAATCTATAGATTCAATGCAATTCCAATTAAAATACCAATGACATATTTCACAGATATAGAAAAATACTTCAAAAATTTATATGGAGCCAAAAACATCCATAAATAGCCATAGCAATCTTGAGAAAGGAGAACAAGGTAGGAGGAATCACAATATCAGATATCAAACTATATTACAAGACCACTGTAGGCAAAACTATCTGGTACTGGCATAAGAATAGACATATAGATCAATGGAACAGAATAGAGAGCCCAGAAATAAACCCAGGACTCTATGGTCAATTAATATTCAACAAAGGGGGAAAGAACATAAAATGGAGTAAAAACAGTCTCTTCAACAAGTAATGTTGGGAGAACTGGACAGCAACATGCAAAAAAATGAAACTAGACCATGTACTTACACCATACACCACAATAAACTCAAGATTGATAAAGGACTTAAACATAAGCAGTGGACAAATATATAGGCATAAAATTTTAGATATCCTACACAGAAATATGTTTACTGATACTTCACCAAGGGAAAAGGAAATAAAAGAACAAATCAACAAATGGGACTATATCAAACTGAAAAATTTCTGTTCAGCTAAAGAAAACACCAGCAAAATGAAAAGGGATCCAACTGTATGGGAAAACATTTGCCAATGATACTTCAGACAAGGGTTTGATATCCAAAATATATAAAGAACTAATGCGACTCAACACCAGGGAGACAGACAGCCCAATCAAAAAATGAGCAAAGGACCTGAACAGACACTCATTGAGGAAGACATACAAAAGGCCCAAAGGCATATAAAAGAGTGCTCAACATCACTAGCCATCAGAGAGATGCAAATTAAGACCACAATAAGATACCAACTCACACCTGTCAGAATGGCCATCATTAACAAATCAATAAACAATACATTTTGGCAAAGATGTGGGGAAAAGGGAACCCTGGTGCACTGTTGCTGGGTATGCAGGCTGGTGTAGTCACTATGGAAAACAGAGTTTCCTTAAAAAACTGCCTTTTGATCCAGCAATTCTGCTACTAGGACTATACCTAAAGAACCCTGAAACACCAATTCATAAGGACCTAAGTACCTCTATGTTCCTAGCAGCATTATTTACAATAGCCAGGTGCTGGAAACAGCCTAAGTGCCCATAAGAGGATGATTGGATTTTAAAAAATTTGATATATTTACACAATGGAATACTGCACAGCAGAAAGAAAGAAGCTCCTAACCTTTGCAACAACATGGATGGAACTGGAAAGTATTATGCTTAGTGAAATAAGCCAATCAGTGAAAAACAAATACCATATGATCTCACCCATTTCAGGACAATAATGAACAAAACAAACAAATAAGTAAAACAGAACCAGATACATGAATACAATGAATAGACTCCAGTAGGAGAGGCGAGGGGTGAGGTGGGAGGGGAGAGGTGGAGGCAAAGAAAAGGAGCAGTTTAGTCAAGGAATTAGCATGGAAGAACCATGGACATGGAAAACAAGTGGGATTGACTTTGGGGAGAGTGGATGGGTGGGGAAGGGAACAGAGGGAAGGAAAAAGGGGATGGATGTAATAAAACAACAATAAAATTAAATTTTAAAGAAGTTTATCCAATTTGAAGAAGAAAGAGGAAAAAAAATTTTTAAGCCTGAAATACGTAAGGGCAATATTAAACAAGTTAACCTAGGTATAATTGGAGTCCATAAAGAGAAAAAAGTAGTAATAGGAAGGAAAATGGTTTAAAGAAATGTCAGGAAGCCCTGGCTGGTGGCACAGTGCATAAGGTGCCGGCCTGCGAACCCAAAGGTCGCAGGTTTGATTCCCCAGCCAGGGCACATAACAAGGTTGCAAACCAGGTCTCCAGTCAGGTCTGTGGCTGGAGGCAGGTGAAAAGCAACCATACATTGATATCTCTCTCCCTCTCTGCCTCTCTCCCTTCCCCTCCTCCTAAAAATAATGAAATAAAATCTTTAAAAAAAAGAAAGAAAGAAATGTCAGGAATTTAGCTGGGCTGGAAGAGAGAGGCCTGAGCTGCAGTGCCAGCTTAAAGCAACAAACCAAAAATGAAAGAGTTATGCCTTTGATCATTCACTGTGACAGTATAAGCAAGAAGCTAAAACTAAAGAAAGTGCTAAGGAGTTTTCTTTTTTCCCCATGAAGTGGCCCACCAGTTGAGAGTCAAGTTTATCAGAGCAAGGTGGGAATTGCCTCACAGTTGAAAGAGCCCAAAAAAAAGCTGCCAGAAGTTTTATAGACCTTGGGAGTTAGAAGAAAAAAATGGAGAAGGGCTAGGGGTGGAAAAGTACTAGGCGCTGAGGCCAAGTGGTAAAAAGTATCTTCCAAGTTTTCTCCTTCTTTCCCAACCCTCCATAAAGATGTTCCAGCGGAGGCACCTGAAGAAGCAAGAAGTGTAAATTTTCAGATTTGAAATAGGAAATGGGGACTTGAAAGTAGGAAGTAGGAAGCAGTAGAATATTGACTCATAACACCTGGTAACTACAGGGTCGTAAAACAAACACAGAAGATGTGACTCCATCCACTCCAGGATGTCTGTATTTTACTAATGATTCCTAATAAGACTTGAGATCCCAAAAAAATCTATCTCACGATTAAATCAAAGACTATGGAGTTTGAGTTTTGGAATAGAAATCTCTACCACTACCTGCTGAAGTCACACTTACAGGAAAGGCTTACTCAGCTGATGTAGGTGTCCAGGCCTGATTCCAATTCTGAATTTACCACAATCTTCAATTTATCAGAATCTCCTTTTCACCATACTATCTGAAATACATGAGAATATACTTTATTCTTTATATTCTACTGAATATTGCTATGTATTCTATTGCATATTATTTATACCTTGATTTATGTTCTAATATAATATGGTAAAACTATGCATATGGTATGACACAATATTTTTTTAATCTATTGTATGTTATTGTATCAACTATTGTAAATTGCAGCATTTTTTATTACAGCTTGAGAAAAGAAGCCTCAAACAGAAAATGAGCAGAGAATGGAGCAGACCCAAGAGTTAGCACAGTGAAAAGGGATAGAGGGAATCTTAATCAATTCTAGAAGCTAAGTCCTTTAGCTTAAACTGAAAGGAATATCATAATTAGTAAACATTAACTCAAAGTTTGAAGGAAAATTTTAAAAATTTGTTCATCAAACACATAGAAGCAGAGTAGAAGGGTAATTTTTAGAAACCAAAGGTGATGAGAAGGTTCCAATCATGTCATAGGACCGGTTCGGAGCCAGGGCAGCTAAGTACGGGACCTCCAGACACTTGACTCTTACAGAAAAGAATTCAAGAACAAGTCCAAGTGAAAGTGAAAGCAAGTTTTATTTAGATTAGAATGTGCTAGGATGCACTGCTGTGAAAGAAGCAATAGTATGCATCTGAAAGGATAAGGGCAACTCATGAGTGAGTTGCATGCCATGCCAGTCAGTTCTTGGAATTTTATGTTTCCATGAGTGAGTTGTTTCTGAACTTTGTGGTACCAAATTCAGACTCCACCTTCTGGTTGTGATTCAATTCTGTTCCTAACATGGCCTGTTTCAGAAGTGTCATGGTGTTAGTTCCTCCCTAAGCCCCCTTTCTGCTTCTCTGGTTTTGGCCACCCTTGTTGTTGCTGACCTCTGTGACCATGACAGGAGTGTCCTGTCATAAACTGTATTCTATTTGATCACCTGTGGAGGTAGGGGCTCTGATGACAGGACCTAGCAGCTTATTGGCCTGTGATGTTCACTTTTACCTCCTCATTCCACTTATTGGGAGTTTCCCCTAACTCTTTCTATCCTGTCTCAATCAGTGAGTTCAAAATTTCAATTATGCAAGATGAATAGGTTTTTAATACTTAAATTTTTCCTAAGAGGATAAATCTTATGCTAAATGTTCTTGATCACAAAAAGGAAAATAATGGAAGAAGAACAATAACAAAAAAGTCATGAGAGGAAACTTTTATTATTTTTTTTTTTAAAGATTTTACCATTTCCAGAGAAAGGGGAAGAGAGAGAGGCAGAGAGGGAGAGAGACATCAATGTATGGTTGCCTTCCACCTGCCTCCAGCTATGGACCTGGCTGGTGACCTGGCTTGCAACCTGGTTCTGTGCCCTGATTGGGGAATCGAACCAGCGACCTTTTGGGTTCACAGGCCAGCACCTTACCCACTGTGCCACCAGCCAGGAGAGGAAACTTTTGAAGGTGATAAATACTTATGACATAAGACTGAGGTGATAATTTCACAGGTGTATCCTTACCTCCAAATCATCTAGTTGTATACATTAAATATCTACTCTTTCTATATGTCAATCATACCCCAACAAAGAGCTTTTAAAAAAGAGTAGTAGGAGTAAAAGAATATTGAAATGAATGAATGAATGAAAAGAATTTGCAATGGCCATGTACCTATCAGTCAAATTTTTCTCCTTTGTACACCTGCCTCCCTCTCTCCATATCAACCTTACTTTCCTATTTCTACCCTCTTTCTCACTCTATTCTTCACCTATTTCACCAGTCTCTTTCTGGACATTCTTATGGGTCGCCTAAATCATTTCTCTTAGTTCCCTATAAACTTTAACCGTATCCTCCTTTGGGGCCAGGCATTATTTCTCTAGAACCTGTCAGACCCAAGTTTATAATATGACCCCTTTCAAAGAGACCATTCCATCCCACAAATATAAATCTGCCATCATGAAATAAAGATTTAGGTTTTAATCCTGCCATTCTATTGTTTTTTCCTGACTCTCTTATAATTTGGGTGAATTCTAGTAACAATATATGAATGCCTTGATATGTTTGTTTTCTGATGGTCTAGAGAGCTACAAACAGTTTATAAATAGCCCACTTTGTTTTGCTAGCTCTTGAACTCCCCAGATGTCAGGATACCAGTTAAAATAATTTCTAATGGCCTGAACCTGTTATCACTTTAAGCCTCAAGCCCAGACCTTTGCAAATCAGTCAGCAGAGTGGGTAGTTTACTATCCTTACATTTTTAAAGCTTTCTTCTGCTGATATTGCTAGACTGGATTTTCTTTTGCTAGAGAGCACGAGATTAGTGCTGAGGCATTGGACAACAGCTTTTCTTCAACGTCCCCAGGTGACTGGGGAATTGATTAGGCAACTCTGCCTTTGCCTACTCCCTGTTTTCCACTACTTTCTATCACTGCCTCCGACTTCTCATTCTTGGCACTGAGAAAGGCTGGGGTGGGAAGAGGGTGGGAAAGTATTTCCTTTCTAGTTTATGTTTCTTCTTATTTATTTTCTGTGCAGACCGTGTACACCCACTTCTAACTCATTTTTAGCTTTTGGTCAATAATTCCCTCAAATATTTATAGAGTGTGTTCTATCATAGGTAGGACAGCAGCAAATCAAAGCTTACAATCAAATGGGGGAGGGAGCAGACATTAAACAACTAATTATTCAATTAATTATTTCATTACAATTGTAAAAGTGTTACATGGGAAAGATGCTGTGAGATCATGCAAGTGATGACCCTGCCCTGTCCAGAAGGTTAGGGAAAGCTTAGATGAAGAAGTGACTTTGAGTTGAGAAGAAATTAAGCAGCAAAATGCCTAGTGGAGGATACAGAGGGAATTGGAAGAGCAGGTCAAGAGTTAGAAAGGAATGTTAGTCTTGGAGGGCCAAAAATAAGGCTGCAAGGTGGCTAGGGGGCAGGGAATAAGGGAGAGTGCCACAAGATGAATGCAGTGAAGTAGGTAGGGGCCAGGTCATATTAAGGATTAGGATAATAAAATTTGAAAGATTTCTAGTCATCCGTATCATCCACTTCAAAGTCAGTTTTGTAACCAAAGAAAACAAATCCAGGAGTAATGGGATGAATGTAACACAACAATAAAATTAAATTAAAAAAGAAAAAGAAAACAAATCCACAGATATTGAGACATTACCTAATTCCTAATGCCACTGGCAATGTGTGGGAACTCTAAACCCTCCAGCAGCTCTGAGGCTCCACTATCCCACCTAGGAATGCTCCTGATTATACCCCATTGTCTGAAACAGCAGTTGACTGCAGGCCTGTTAAAACGTACTTGGTCTGGTCCCATCTTAGCCAGGGATAAGGCTCAGCCTTCATGTAGCATTACTTCTCAAGAACTCTAGTTATTTAGTGTACAACAGAATGAGTATCATGTTAATATCATGATATTAACATTATCATATTAATAATACAGTCTTCTAGTATCAAATACTGAAAATTTGCTAGTAGAGTAGGAACTCTCACTATACACACACACACACACACACACCACAAATACACACACACAAGTAACTAGGAAAAGTTGTATGTAAATTTGCTTGACTAGTAATCATTTTACTGTAGATATGTATATCAAATCATTATGTTGTGCACCTTAACTATATGCAATTTTTAGTTTTAAAAATCTAATTAAATTTACTTTTTTCTTTTCTAAAGCTTTATTGCATTTTTTTTTACCTTACTAGTTACATAGCCATTCCCCCAGCAATCACCACACCTTTGACCATGTCCATGAGTGCTTTTTCCTTTTTGCTCAGCCTCTTTACCTTCTAACCCCCTGTTCCCTCTAGGTGTTGTCCTGCTCTCCATCTATGATTCTTCCTCAATTTTGCTTGTTAGTTCAGTTTATTCATGAGATTCCACATATGAATAAAATTATATAGTACTTGTCTTCCTCTGGCTGATTTATTTCACTTACCATATATTCTCCAGGTCCGTCCATACTGTCACAAAGGATAAAAATGTTTCTTCTTTTTTACGTCCGAGTAGTATTCCATTGTGTAAATGTCCCATAGTTGTTTATCCACTCATCTATTAATGTTCACTTGAGCTGCTTCCATGTCTTGATGGTTGTAAATAATGCTGCAATGAATATAGGGGTGCTTGCATTCTTCCAAATTAGTGTTTTTGGTTTCTTTGGATATATTGCCAGAAGTAGGATTGTTGGTTCAAAAAGAGGATCCATTTTTAATTTTTGGAGGTATCTCCACACAGCTTTGCATAGTGGCTACACCAATCTGCATTCCTACCAACAATGCAAAAGAGTTTCCCTTCCTCCACATCCTCACCAGCACTTGCTGTTTTTTTATTTATTGATGATAGCCATTCTGACAGGTATGAGATGGTATCTGATTATGGTTTTAATTTGCATTTCTCTGATTAATTACATTAAGCATCTTTCCATATGTCTAGTGGACATCTGTATGTCATCCTTGGAGAAGTGTCTATTCATGTCCTTTGCCAATTTTTTAATTGGGTTTTGGGGGGGGGGTGTTTGGTGTTGAGTTTTGTAAACACTTCATAAATTTTGGATGTTACCCCTTCATTTGTATTGGCAAATATATTCTCTTATTCTGTGGGTTGTCTTTTTATTTTGTTGATGATTACCTTAGCTGTGCAAAAACTTTTTAATTTGATGTAGACCCATTTGTTTATTTTTTTTCTTTTGTTTCCTTTGCCTGGGGAGAAAGATCTAATTAAAAAAAAAAAAGAAAAAAAGTTTCTATGAGCAGTATCTGAGATTTTGCTGCCTGTTTTCAACTAAGATTTTTGTGGAGTCTAACATTTAAGTCTTTGATCCATTTTGAATTTATTCTTATATGTGGTATAAGAAGGTGGTCTAGTTTCATTTTTTGTACATATCTGCCCAATATTCTCAATACCATTTATTAAATCTTTAGACCATTGTTTGTGCTTGCTTCCTCTGTCCCATATTAATTGACTAAAAGGGTGTGGGTTTATTTCTGGGCTTTCTATTTTGTTCCATTGATCTATGTGTCTGTTTTTATGCCAGTACAATGCTGTTTCAATTATTATGGCCTAATAATAGTACAGTTTGATATTAGGTAGTGTGATTTCTTCAGCTTTGTTCTTTCTCAGAATTGCTGTTGTTATGTGGGGCCTTTTGTGGTTCCATATGAATTTTTGAAATATCTGTTCTAGTTCTGTGAAATATGTCATCGGATTTTTGATAGGAGTTGTGTTGAATCTATATATTGCTTTGGGCAATATGGACATTTTAGTGATGTTAATTCTTCCTATCCATGAACATGGAATGTGCTTCCACTTATTTGTATCTTCTTCAAGTTCTTTCTTCAGTGTCTTATAATTTTCTGAGTACAGGTCTTTTACATCATTGGTTAGGTTTATTTCCTAGGTATTTCATTTCATTCTTTTTGAAGCAATTGTAAGTGGGATTGTTTCTTAATTTCCCTTTTTGTTAGTTCATTATTGGCATATAACAATGCAACTAATTTTTGGATATTAATTTTGTATCCTGCTAATTTGCTAAATTTGTTTATCAGTTCTAGTAGTTTCTTGGTGGAATCTTTGGTGTTCTCCATGTGCAGTATCATGTCATCTGCAAATAAAGACAGTTTTACCTCTTCTTTTAGATGTCTTTCTTTTCTTATCAGCTGTGACTAGGACTTCCAGTACTATGTTGAATAAGAGAGTTGAAAGTGAACATTCCTCTCTCATTCCTGATTGTAAGGGGAATGTTTGTAGTTTTTGCCCATTGAGTATGATGCTGACAATGAGTTTGTCATATGTGACCTTTATTATGTTTATGTATGTTCTCTCTAGTCCCACTTTGCTGAGAGTTTTTATCATAAATGGATTTTATTAAATGCTTTTCCTGCATCAATTATTATGATCATGTTGTTTTATCCTTCATTTTGTTTATGTGGTGAATCACATTTATTGATTAGCAAATGTACCAACCTTGCATTCCCAGAATATATCCCACTTGATCATGGTATGATTTTTTTGATGCATTTATATATTCAGTTTGCTAATATTTTGTTGAGGATTTTAGCATCTATGTTCATCAGGGATATTTCCCTATAATTTTCCTTCTTTGTAATGTCTTTATCTGGTTTTGGAAATAGGAGAGTGCTGGCCTGGTAAAATAAACTTGGGAGCTTTCCCTCCTCTTGAATTTATTGAAATTGTTTGAGAAAGAGAGGTGTTAGTTCTTCTCAGAATGGTTGATAAAATTTACCTGTGAATCGTTGGTTCGATTCCCCAGCCAGGGCACATAACCAGATTGCAAGCCAGGTCTTCAGCCAAGTCCATAGCTGGAAGCAGGTGAAAGGCAACCACACATAGATGTTTCTCTCCCTTTCTTCCCCTCTCCCTGCCCTTCTCTCTAAAAATAATGAATAAAATCTTTTTTTAAATAGTTTTTTAAAAATTTACCTGTGAAGCCATCTGGTCCAAGGCTTTTTTTTATTGGGAATTTACTACAGATTCAATTTCACTGGGTATAATCTACCTATTTAGATTCTCTGATTCTTCCTGATTTAGTTTTGGAAAATTGTACGTTTCTAGGAATTTATCCAATTCATCCAGATTGTCCAGTTTGTTGACATATAGTTGTTCACAATATTTTCTTACAGTCCTTTGTGTTTCTTTCATGTTGGTTGTTATTTCTCCTCCTTCATTTCTGATTTTATTTACTTGGGTCTTTTCTCTTTTTTTCTTGATGAATCTGGTTAAAGGTTTGTCAATCCTGTTTATCTTTTCAAAGAACCAGCTCTTGGATTCATTGATATTTTGTATCATTTTTTAGACTCTATTTCAATTATCCCTGCTTTGATCTTGATACTTCCTTCTTTCTACTCTCTTTGGGCTTTGTTGTTCTTTTCCCAGTCAAAGTGTAACATTAGATAATTTATTTGAGCTTTTTCTTGTTTTTGTGATAGGCCTGCAATGCTATGAATTTCCCTTAGGACTGCTTTCTCAATGCCCCACAAATTTTGGATTGTTGTGTCCTCATTTTCGTTTCTTTCAAGGTGTCTTTTGATTTCTTCTTTGAGCTCATTGTTGATCCATTCATGATTTAATAACATATTATTTCACTTCCATGTCTTTGTGTGTTTTTCATTGTTCTTCTTGTGATAGATTTCTAGTTTCAAAGCACTGTGGTCAGATAAGATGCTTGATGTGATTTCAATCTTCTTAAACTTATTGAGACTTGTTTTGTATCTTAGTATGTGGCCTATTTTATAAAACGTTCCATGTGCACTTGAAAAGTATCTATATTCTGCTGCTTTGGGGTGAAGTGTTCTGAAGATATTAATTAAATCCATTCAATCTAGTGTGTCATTTAAGGCTGATGTCTCCTTGTTGATTTTCTGCCTGAGAGATATATCCATTGAAGTCAATGGGGTATTAAAATCCCCAACTAGACTGTATTTCTGTCCTTCTCTCCCTTTATGTCCATCAAGATTTACTTTATATATTTAGGTGCTCCTATGTTGGATGTTTAAATGTTGATTAGGGTTATATCCTCTTGTCAGGTTGTTCCCTTTATCATTATGTAGTGTTCTTCTTTGTCTCTTACTGTAGACTTGATTTTAAAGTTTATTTTGTCAGATGTAAGTATGCTACCCCAGATTTTCTCCATTTGCATGAAATATCTCTTTCCATCCGTTTACTTTTAGGCTTTACATATATTTCTATCTGAGATGGGACTCATGGCGGCAACATATATACAGGTCTTGTTTTCTTATCCATTTGACTACCCTATGTGTTTTGATTAAAGCATTTAAGCCATTTACATTTAAGGTGATTATGGTGAATAAATATGAGGTGCCATTTTACTGTTAGATTATTTTCTTCTGTTTTTTTTTTCTTTCTTTCTTTCTTTCTTTCTCTTTTTCTTTTTCTTCTTAGCAAACACTTTAACATTTGTTGCAGTACTCCTTTAGCTTTTTCTTGTGTGGGAAGCTCCTTATTTCTCCTTTGATTTTAAAATAGCCTTGCTGGGTAAAGTAGCTTTGGTTGTAGGTCCTTGCTTTTCAGTACCTTGAATATTTCACACCACTCCCTTCTGGCCTGAAATGTTTCTGATGAATAATCAGATGATAATCTCCCTTTTAGGTAACTACCTGCTTTTCTCTTTCAGCTTGTAGGATTCTCTCCTTGTCTTTAAGCCTTGTCATTTTAATTATGATGTGTCTCAGTGTAGGCCCCTTTGGGTTCAACTTGTTTGGGACACTCTGAGCTTCCTGGATTTGTGTGCCTTTTTCCTTTAACAGATTAGTGAAATTTTCAGTTACTATTTCTTCAGATAGGCTCTTGATCCTTTGTTCGCTCTCTTCTCCTTCTGGTATTCCCATGATGTGGATATTGTTACACTTCATGCTGTCCAAAATGTTTCTTAAGCTCTCCTCATTTTTAAACTTCTTTTTTCTTTTTGCTGCTCTGCCTGGGTGTTTTATTTTTCCTACCTTGTCTTTCAAATCACTGATTCAATCTTCTGCTTCATCTAACCTACTATCTATTCATTGCAGTGTATTATTTATTTTAGATATTGCACTCCTCATTTCTGACTGGTCCTTTTTTTATGGCTTCTATGTGGTTTTTAATGCTATTGAGTATCTTTATGATCATTACTTTTAATTCTATCTAATAGAGTACTTGCTTCCATTACATCTAGCTCTTCTGGAGAATTTTCTTATTCTTTCATTTGGGGTCTGTTTCTTTGTCTTCCCATTTTGGCTGCTTCTCTGTATTTTCCACCTTAATTTGTTAATCTAATCATCTGTTAAACTGATCGGTTGTTAAATTAATCAGCAGCCCAACTAAGCTCCAAGGAGTAGAGCAGAGTAATTAATGTGGATGGAGCTATTGCTTCCCCTCAGGCTGATGTCCCTTGGAGAGAAGTGCTCTGCCTGAGGAAAATAGCTTCTGTAATATGAAGAATGACTCATCACAGGGGACCTGGTGGCTATTCCTTTAGTTCTGTTCCCAGAGCCACCAACCCCAAACTCTTTTCTCTGCCCTCCCTCTGCTGGAGCTCAGGGTAAGTGGGCACAAATAAAATTCTGTGCATTGGCCCTTTAAGAGATTCTCTGTATCTCCAGCCATCTCTCCCTGGAAGGCAGAAACCATGTTGCTTTTCACAGCTGGATGTTATCTGGGTTCCTTTATGGCTCTAATGCTGTAGTCTGGGGAGCCCAAATTGGGGTTTAGACTCCATACTTCTCAGGGGAATCCCCTGGCCACTGAAATATCCCTCCACACTTCAGCTGCCACCCATGGAGGCAAAGCCAGCCTTTTCAAGCCTCCTCTGCACACCCTACCAGTCTTGTTGTGATAAAGTGGTTAATCCTATCTATCTGTGGTATATTGCTTCTCTTCAGCTAATATTGAGTTGGTTATTAAGGATGATTTCTGTACAATTTAGTTATAACTCCAGATAGGTCCTGAGAGGAGATTCTAAATTAAATTTTAAAAGTATGCCTAAATCTTCCACCTCCCATTTGTGGGCTCTTGCTGTTGTTCATAAATGATGAACAGATAAGGCATTAGACAGAGTATCTGTGCACAGATGAGTGTCACTCCAATGGCACATGCACCAATCATCAGGCTGAGGGTTGATGGGCAAGCCCTCTGGGCAGCAGCATTGAGACCAACTCAGGCTACTTGGCTTCCGAGCAGCAACCTGGAAGACGACGCCTTGCTGGGCAGAGGTTGTAGTTTCTCAGTCTTACTTTCTACCAGGTCCCATATCCCCCTACTCTCTCTAGTCCAGAGTATCCACATTAGTGTCTTACATTCACCCCTTCAAGTACACTCTCCATCCTCCTCACACAGCTCTATAACCAGAAGCCAGACCTATGTTGACTGCATCTACTAGCTTCCATGCCCTTCAGTTTCCAGTTGAATTCAGCCCATGGGAAGCACCAGCAGGAAAGGAGAAAATGACATAAGGCTTCTGCTGCCTTATGTCAGTCTCCATGAACTAACTGTAACATTGACCAAAGGTTATGGCTCTACAGGCAGACCTTTCCATGCAACTTCCTCACTGCTGCCAGTGACTACTCCCACTCTGCTCCTTCAGGCTTATGAAGGAGCATAGGTGCTCCTGCTATAGGTGACCCCTTAAACAAGACACTGTGCCTTCTCACACCCCCTACACTCTGTCCTTATTTTGTAAATAGTACCTTTATTAAAATCCCCAAGGCAGCTCCCAGACCCTGCACCAGACGGGAAGCAGAAAAATCTCATCATTCTACACACATCTCAGGCCACTGACTGCATCTGTTTTCTTTTTTGGCAGATTTTGATTCAGATTCCCTGGTGACTAACCTGTGTAGGTTCTCAATAAGCTGCAGGAATTTGGTAAGGAGAAACATATAGGTGATATTTGCTCCTCCCCTTCCTGAAAAGGTGCTTCCTGATCTGCTTCCCCTCACCTCCAGTCACACAAGCCTCCTTGCTGCTCCTTGAACCTGCTGTAGGTGAATAATTCCTATTTCTCTATCTGTGATAGCCTTTCCCTTTAGCTGCAGATCTGTTCCTCAAGTGTCACCTTTCGGATTAGACTTCCCTGCCACCTCTATTTAAAATTGTCCCCTTGCTACATGAAACTTTCTAATACACTTTTTAAGTATCCATTTTGGTTACTGATCACATGCACACACTTTCACATGAATGCTCTATGAAATGTTCCATTAAGGCAGGGATTTTTGTTTGTTTTTGTTCACAACTATCTCCCCAATAACCAGAAGAAGCTTTACATGTCACTTGTTGAACAAATGAAATTCTGGCTCCAGAGAGAGAGAAAGAGAAGGGACTCTACATCAGTAACCATTTTGGTCCCCAAACTTCTGATCAATCTCTGAGTGTAGCCACTTCCTGCCAACTCATATCTGCAATAAATGTCCATGACTGCCCACAAAACAGAGAGCTTAAGCTCTGCCAGGTGGCACCTCTAGTCACATCTGATTTGGCTGCATTCATGGGGAACTGAAGCGTAGTTCTTTCCTGTCCTCATTTTAGAAGCTAAAAAATGCATTGAAACAATAAAGCTCCCCTTCATATGGGAACTTGACCACAGCGATCACAGAGTGAGATCTAACACTTTGAGCATATATATCTATTCACACTCTATTCATTTTGAGATCTCCTACTGCATACTTGGTTTTATGCCAGAAGCTGAGAATGCAAAAATGAGTTAAAGGTGGTCTTTCCCTCTGAGTGCTCTGACATACCACCCCACACTTCTACAGGGTGAAAAGATGAAAGACATTCTCTTCTATAATGAGGAATGACCTGAGGAATCAATACTCCAGACTTCACCATCACTGGGCAGTACAACATCACTCAACTTATGGGAAAACTTTGCATACGCAGGAGAGCCAGGCCTTTATCCTAAATCCAGGAATTGTCCATCCCAACATCTGAAACCCAAAAAGAAAAGATCCAAAGTCAAGGTGAGTTCCTGCCACATCCTGAGACTGCAAGGACCATAAACTTCTCAAGCCGGGAACAAAACAAAAGTCATTCCTCAGGTCCAGCAACTGCAGAGTCCTTGGCAAACAAGTATTTGTTGACTGAGAGAATAAATGAATGAGTGAGAAAAATAAGGCAGCTAAAGGTAATAGCAGATTAAAGCCATAGGTGAGCCCAATAGTATATATGTCATTTATCTCTCCTGAATTCTAATATCCACAATCCCACGGGTCTTCTGAATGGCCACTGAAACTGGTGAACCAAAGTCACTTCCAAAAGAGGGGTTCTACATTGGAAGAATAAGCTCCTTGGTAAACATTAGAAACAGAAAATGAATCAGTAATTTTAGGTCAGAATTAGTATTTGGACCCTTAGGTGTCAGCTCAACATTTAATTATTCATTAGATAATACAATTGCACTCAACAAAAGGCATAGCAGGGACACTGGGTGGTTTTAAATAGCAGCATTGGCTATTTGTACCCTTCAGGCATGTGTGCTCTGTGAGAAACTAAATGTAGTTTCTCAGGAGTAATGCCCAGGCACAGCTTTTTAAGATAGCTATCGAATTGCCCAAATACATCATTCTTTTCACATGCTTTCCATTAAATTTCAGTAACTGTCTCCACAAGGTTAGACTCCAAGAAGCAGAACCAAGGATGCAGGATAGCCAAGGGGTGAAAGACAGGTCACCCGGAGACCTCGTGCAGTGAATTAATCTCTGAATGCTGGGCATGGAGGTTCAGCAGGACAGGGCCCTACTTAAGGATTTGCACAGGCCACTTCCCAGCTAGTGCCTGATGTTTTTGCTGTTCAGATGAGCTGATCAATACTCTTTGTTCCACTGCTTCTCAGAGTAGTACCTGGAATCTGCTTATAAAGCAGGTGAGAATGGAAATAACAATTATTATGTGCAAAGCAGCCATGTGTGCTACTGCTGCCATTTTTTGGCTATGCAAAACTTATAGAATGTCAAAACCTCAACACCAGTCTTGAAAACACTGGAAATAGAAGGCAAGTTGGTGGCAGAGTAGCTAGCAGCCCTTTCTACTTGCCTTCATTCCAGAATGACTTGATATGAAAGCACAAAGCATGGTTGAGGGATAGTGGCAGTACATTGGTACAAACAAGATCCAGAATGCTGGGTGGAACTACATGGGAGCAAGCAAAACTGGTGGCCCACTCTTTCTAGCAGAGTCACCAAGGCTACCAAGCCCAGTGATTCTGGCTGTACCATGTATGGGGCAGCTTATAATTGGCTCATTAACCATGAACTACCTGGGCAAAGAGTGAAACCAGGGCAATGCAACCTCTGGAAAATTGTGCTCTCCCCATAGGCACATTTTCTAGCAAAATCTGGGAAGGATTAAGTGAGAAAGTCTAGATGAAAATGTCAAAGGTGTGAGAAGACAGAGACCAGCCATGACTGAGACTGTGTGAATTTTAAAAAGGGGGAGCACAGGGAGAAAGTTATCTCCAGAGACCTGTGCAGCAGAGGTGGGGCCATAAATGAACTCTTGAAAGGAGAGTGGAGCAAAGACCCAAGACTTGGTAGTGTACCTGGGAGCTCAAGTGTTCTTGCCGAGACAGCAGCTCTGTTGAGAGACTGATGCTGCAGCGAGGGGACCACACAGAGACTCTTTTGGGTGCACAGGATTGCATTCACACCCACTTTCCCTGGGCTCTGGCAGAGGGAGGACAGATGGACTAGAGCTGCTTGGGGAGAGTTTGGGGCGGTGGTGTCAGTGGAGAGAGAACTGGGGAAGCAGCAGACAGGTCACCAGTGCTGACTCATTCCCCATACTGCTGTAGGAGCCATCCTTCAAGTAGACCACTCCCCTCCAAATGACATCAGCCTGAGGGGAAGCAATAGCCCCACCTACAAGAATTACTCAGCCCCAGCCCAAAGGTACTTAAGCCTGACTGCAGATTAGAGTGACTTGGCCGATGAAAAGAGATAGACACAGCCAGTAGAACACTGCTAGTCACAAGCAGACTGCTTAGGCTCAGACTGGGGCACAATCTAACATCACCAGAGGCAGAATCAGAAAAAGAAGAAAGGGGTAAAAACCAAATACTATGGAGACAAATTCCACCATGATCTTCTATATGAGTTATTAGTCTCCTGCATATCCTTTCAACATTCATTTCTTATCCTACCAGTTAGTGCATTTTAAGTAACTAGTTTTTATATTATAGTTTATTTCAAATCTCATATTTTGTTCCTCCCTTCTCACACTCCATTTCACCAACTGATTGCCTCTTCTTATTTTTGTTTTAAATTCTATCTTCTCTCTTACTGCTATTTGTTTGCAATCCTTACTCTTACTGTTTCTCCCCTCTCCAGCCTCTCAAAACCATTTTTCTAGCCCTGTCTGGTGCTAATAAATCTTTAAAAAATAAATAAATAAAACATTTTCTTGTCATTAGTCACCATATATTCTATTTCCTGTTCATAAAATATATTCTGTTTTAGCAATAGCTCAATAACAGTATACAAAGTCTCTCTCCACCTTGTTCAGTCTGTGCCCATTGAGTATGGGTAAGGTGTAGCTGTGGCATTTTTGCAATCTTATTCACAGATTTTCACTATTCTGGTATTTCAAATCTCAAATCTGAGCATCCCTCTCTCCTGCTCCATTTGTACCTTCCTCCAGCTCTTTCCTTCTTTCATTTTATTTTATTTTATTAAGATTTTATTTATTATTTTTTAGAGAATGGGGAAGGAAGAGGGGAATAAATGGAGAGAAACATTAGTGTATGGTCGCCTATCACCTGCCTCCAGCCATGGACCTGGCTGGAGACCTGGCTTGCAACCTCGTTACATGCCCTGGCTGGGAATTGAACCAGTGACCTTTGGGTTCACAGGCCAGTGCTCATCCACTGAGCCAACAGCCAGGGCCATCCTTCTTTCATTTTGAATTTGAACTTTTTCCTGTCTTAGCCTGGTTATCACTCCTCACTCATGGTATTCATCCTCTTTCTATCATCTCAAAATCACTTCCCTTTCCTCTAGACATGTCTTAAGTTTCTCTTTCTTTTTTACCTCATACTCTCATACCACCTATATTAATCTTAGCTCATAGGGTGTTGGTAGTGCTGTGGTGAAACTTTAAGATATATATATATATATATATATATATATATATATATATATAAAATTATAATTTAATATATTATATACATTATTTTATATATATATTATTTCTGTTTAAACTTAATACTATATGCTTCCCCTGTGGTACTTCATTTTGCCTTCTTCCCTCCCTTTTTTATATAAGATGTAAATTTTACTTTCTTTCTCTTGTTCCCGTATCCCTTCTCACTACTATTACTATTCCTCTCTTTATCCTCTCAAAAATCATTTACCTTTCAGTTAGTCAACTCTTATTTGTTTTTCCTTTCTTATAATAGTCTTAATCTCATTATGTCCTTATCAATACTGGTTCATTTGCAGTTGAAAGTGTGACTGAAGGTGGTAGTTATTTTTGTGGATATAGGTATCTTACCAGGATTGGTGCTTCTCTTTTAGCAATAGCTCAATAACAGTATACAAGATGTGGTGGATAGAGTGGCTCTCAATCATTGAGCTGGAGAGAAGGACCTACCAAAGACCAACACAACATCCAAATACAAAATACAACCAGACAGCCCAAATAAGTGGCATAAAGGGCATCCCAAGGGCAATAAGTTCAGTAAATCTAAAAGACTATACCACTGAATCCCACAGGACTCCTACCACAGAAGATCACATCATAAAGTCAGGGAGTCAAAGATGATCAATCTAAGAAGCAGAAACAAATAAGAAGAGTCACCTAAAATGGGGAAAAAAGAAACAACTCCCCACCAAAAGGAGAGGAGAAAGCCCCAGAAAAACTTCTAAGTAAAACCAGAGACAAGCAAACTATCAGACATTGAATTCAAAATAATGGTTATAGAGAAGCTCAATGAGCTGTGCAAGCTCAAAGAAAACTATAATGAACTCTAGGGAAGCTACAAGGAAATTATTGAGAACTATGCCAACATTAAAAAGGACATAGAAACTATCAATAAAAGCCAGGAAGAAAGGCAGAGAAATCCAAGATGGCGGAGAAGTAAGTGGAACTACACCAATCTCCTCCCAGGACCAATCTGGAATTACCACTTAATCGTGGAGAAATCATCCAGAATTAGCAACCGAACACTAGCTGGAGAGAAGCTGTATAACCATGAACAGAACAAAGAGGCTGATTTATCACAACATCACAGGTAGAAATTGAGGAGACATGAGAGGGCTTGCTGGACTCCCATGGGGAAGCACCTGAAAGGGCAGAGAAACATTTCAGTAGCCAGGGTTCCCCCTGAGAAGGGTGGGGTCTAAACCCCCAGCTGAGCTTCCCAGCCTATAGCAACAAAGCCGAGACTAAAATAGCATTCAGTAGTGAAAAGCAAAAAGCCATGGGGTTTTGCTGGCCTAAAAGAGATGGCTGGAGACACACAGCATTCTTAAAGGGACCAGCATGGAAATACATTGGCATCTACTTACCCTGGTCTCCAGCAGAGGAAAGGCAGCATGGACTAAAGACACTTAAGGAGAGTTTGAGGCTGTGGCCTTAAGGAGAGAAATGAGGGAGCAGCTGATGGGGTTTCAGTGCTGACTCATTCCCCTCATGACAGGCAGATCACTCTTCTCCAACTGACATCAGCTTGAGAAGAAGCAATAGCCCTACCCATAAGAATTAATCTTCTCCACCTCAGTGGTGCCTGACAGCTGGTCACAAATTGACTGGATTAACAACTGAGGGAGACAGAGACAATGACAAGTAGATCTCTGGTAATCTCAAAAAAGCTGCCTAGGCCCAGATTGGGAAATGATCTGATGTCACCAGGGGTGAATGTAGGAAGTAAAGAAAGTATACCTCTGTAACAATGTACAAGATGTGCTGGGTGGAATGACTCAGTCAGCTAACTGGAGGGAAGAACCCACCAAAGACCAACACAGCAACAAAAACCCGAGTGGAGCCAGACAGCCCAAGTAAATGCCATGAAGGGCATTCCAAGAGCATCAAGTTTAGGAGATCAAGAAGACTATGCCACTTAATCTCACAGATTTCCTACCACAGAAAGTCTCACCATGAAAAAAGGAAGTCAAAGCAGATCAATCTAAAAAGCAGAAACAAACAAGAAGAGTCACCTAAAATGGGGAGACAAAGAATTAACCTCCCATCAAAAGGAAGTGAGGAAAAATTTATTAAAAAAAAAAAAAAAAAGGAAGAGAGGAATCTGGAGAAACAGTGCTAAATGAAATAAGCTCAGCAAGCTCAACAAGAACTATAAACAACTCCAGGGGAACCAAGAAGAACTATAGGGAAGCTACAAGAAATGTATTGAGAGCTACATGAGCATTGAAAAGGACATAGAAACTATCATTAAGAGCCAGGAGGAAATGAATACAATTTCTGAATTGAAAAACACAGCAGAAAGAACCAAAATCAGACTAGATGAAACAGAGACTTGGATTAGCAAGCTGGAGGACAATGTGGGGGGAAAAAATCCCAGAGAGTGTAATAAAATGAAAAAGACTGGAAAAGTATGAAGAAATTTTAAGGGAACTGCAGGACAACATGAAATGTAATAATATCCATATCATAGGAATACCAGAAGGAGAAGAAGAGAAGCAAGGGATAGAAAACCTGTTTGAAAAAGTAATGACAGAAAACTTACTTCCTTAACTTGAGGAGAAAAAAAGTCATGCATGTCCAGGGTCATGCAAGCTCAGGAAGTGCAAATGGTCCCAATGAAAATAAACACAAACCAGCCCACTCTAAGACACATTATAATTAAAATGCCAAATTTCAATGACAAAGACAGAATCCTAAAAGCCTCAAGACAGAAACAGCTAATAACATATAAGTGGGCTCTAATAAGATTATTGGCTGATTTCTCAACAGAAACACTATAAACCAGAAGGGAATGGCCAAAAATATTCCAAGCAATGAAAAACAAATGCCTACAACCAAGAATAGTCTAACCAGCAAGGCTCTCATTCAAAATGAAAAGTGAAACAAGGAGTTTCTCAGACAAAAGAAAGCACAAAGAATACATCTCCACCAAACCAGCATTGTAAGAGATAATAAAGGGTCTGCTTTAAAAAGATGAAGAAACAGAGAGGGGGGCAGGGAACACAGGTACAAAGGTGAAATATCACAATGAATAAGCACCTATCAATGATAACCTTAAATGTAAATGGATTAAATGCACCAATCAAAAGATATAGGGTAGCTGAATGGATAAGAAAACATGATCCACATATACATGTCTTCAAGAGACCCACATCAGAACAAAAGATCCACACAGACTGAAAGTAAAGGGATGGAAAAATATATTTCAAGCAAAAGGACATGAAAAGAAACCTGGAGTAGCAATATTTATCTCAGACAAAATAGGTATTACAACAAAGGCCATAAAAAGAGACAAAGAAGGGATTTGGGGCACTTCATAATACTTAAGGGAACAATCCATCAAGAAGATATAACCCTTATAAATATATATGCAGCCAAAATAGGAGCACCTAAATATATAAGAAAAATCTTGGAGGAGTTCAAGAAGGATGTCAACATAGTAGGGGGTTTTAACACCCCATTGTCAACAATGGACAGATCTTCCAAGCAAGGAAATGCCAAGGATATTGTGTCATTGAACAACACTCTAGAACAAATGGACTTAATTGATATGTATAAAACTTGTTACTCCAAAGAAGCAAAATACACATTCTTTTCCAATGAACATGGAATGTTCTCAAAGATAGAGCACATGGCAGGACACAAAACAAACCTTGACAAAGTAAAATAAACTGAAATTATGTCCAGCATGTTATCAGATCACAATGGCTTGAAACCAGAAACCAACCTCAGAGAAAAATATTCAAAGCATTCAAATTCATGGAGACAACATGCTATTAACTAATAAATGGGTTAACAATGAGATCAAAAAAGAAATCAAAAGATTTCTGGAAACAAATGAAAATGAAATCACAACAGCCCAAAACCTATGGGAATCAGTGAAGGTAGTCCTGAGAGGGAAGTTCATAGCAACACAGGCCTACCTAAAAAGGTTAGAAGAAGCTTATACAAACAACCTAACCATAAAGCAATAAGAACTACAGGAACAACAACAAACAAAGCCCAGATCAAGTACAAGGAAGGAAATCATCAAGATCAGAGCAAAATTAAATAACTTAGAGACTAAACCTACAATTTGAACAATCAAGAGGTCCAGGAGCTGGTTCTTTGAAAAAATAAACAAAATTGACAAGCCTTTAACCAGACTCATCAAGAAAAAGAGAGAGAGGACCCAAATAAACAGAATCAGAAATGACAGAGGAGAAATCACAACTGATACTTCAGAAATACAAGGAATTGTAAGAAATTACTACAAACTACTGTATGACAAGAAATATGACAACCTGGGTGAAAGGGACACATTCCTGGAAATGTATAATCTATCAAAGCTGAATCCAAAAGAAGCAGGAAGCCTGAATAGGCCAATAACAACTAGTGAAATTGAAGAAGTAATCAAAAATCTCCCAAAGCACAAGAGCCCTGGACCAGATGGATACACAGGTGAATTCTACCAAACATTTAGAGAAGAACTAATTCCTATCCTTCTCAACCTATTCAAAAAAATCGAAGAGGAAAGACTCCCAAACTCTTTCTATGAGGCCAATATTATTCTAATCTCAAAACCATGTCAAGACACAATTAAGAAAGAAAACTATAGGCCAATATCTCTGATGAACATAGATGCCTAGATTCTCAACAAAATATTGGCCAACTGGATCCAGCAATACATGAAAAAGATCATACACCATGATCAAGTGGGTTTCTTCCCAGGGATGCAAGAATGGTAGAACATTTGCAAATCAATAAATGTAATACACCACATCAACAACTTGAAAGACAAAAACCATATGATCATATCAATAGATGCTGAAAAAGCATTTGATAAAGTATAACATACATGTATGATAAAAATGCTCAGCAAACTGGGACTAGAGGGAGCATACCTCAACATAATAAAGACCATGTACAAGAAACCTGCAGCCTACATCGTACTCAATGAGCTAAAACTAAAAGCTTTCCCCCTAAGATTAGAAACAACATAAGGGTGCCCCCTCTCTCCACTTCTATTCAACATAGTTTTGGAAGTTCTAGCCACAGTGATCAGATAAGAAAAAGGGATCAAAGGCATCCAAATTGGAAAGGAGGAAGTAAAACTGTCATTATTTGCAAATAACATGATAGTGTACATAGAAAACCCTATAGACTCCACCAAAAAATACTTAACCTAATAAGTGAATTTGGCAAAATAGCATGATACAAAGTCAGTATTCAGAAATCAAAGGCATTTTTGTACACCATCAATGAAATATCAGAGATAGAACCTAGGGCAAATAAATCCCATTTACTATAGCAATAAGAAAAATAGTGCCTAGGAATAAACTTAACCAAGGAGATAAAATATCTGCACTTGGAAAACACTGAAAAATGTCCAAACTATGCAAAACAATGTACAGATTCAACATAATCCCTATAAAAATAACAATGATGTATTTCACAGATACAAAAAAGTACTTCACAAGTTTATATGGAACAAAAGTTACCACAAATAGCCATAGCAATCTTGAGAAAGAAGAACAAAATAGGGGGAATAACAATATCAGATATCAAACTATGTTACAAGAGCGCTGTAATCAATACAGTCTGGTACTGGCATGAGAATACACGTATAGATCAATGCAATGGAATAGAGAACCCAGAAATAAACCCTGGTTTCTATGGTCAATTAATATTTGACAAAGAAAGAAAGAGCATAAAATGGAGTGAAAATAACCTCTTTGACAAGAGGTGTTGGGAGAACTGGACAGGGGCTTGCAAAAAAATGAAACTAGACCACCAACTTACACCATACACCAGGATAAACTCAAGATGCATAAAAGTCTTAAACATAAGCTGTGCCATCATAAAAGCCTTAGAGAAAAACACAGGAAGTAAAATTTCAGATATCCCATGCAGCAATATTTTTACCAATATTTCTTCTGGGGCAAAGGAAATAAAAGAACAAATAAATAAATGGGGACTACATCAAACCAAAAAGTTGGTGATCAGCTAAAGAAAACATCAGCAAAATGGAAAGGGAACCAACTGCATAGAAAAACATATTTGCCAATGGTATCTCAGACAAGGGTTTGATCTCCAAAATATATAAAAAACTTATATGACTCAACACCAGAGAGACAGACAACCCAATTAAAAACTGGGCAAAGGACCTGAAGAGACACTTCACAGAGGAGGACGTACAGAGGGCCCTTGGGAATATGAAAGAATGCTCAATGTCACTAGCCATCAGAGAGATGCAAATTAAAACCACAATGAGAAACCACCTCACACCAGTCAGAATGGCCATCATTAACAAATCAACTAACAACAATTGCTGGAGAGGATATGAAGGAAAGGGAACCCTGGTGCACTGTTGGTGGGAATGCAGACTGGTGCTGCCATTGTGGAAAATAGAATTGCCTCAAAAAACTAAAAATGGAACTGTCTTTTGATCCAGCAATTCCACTACTAGGACTATATCCGAAGAACACTGAAACACCAATTCATAGGAACCTATGCGCCCCTATGTTCATAGCAGCACTATTTACAATAGCCAAGTGCTGAAAACAGCCTATCAGTAAGTGCCCATCAGTAGATGATTGGATCAAAAAAAATTTGGTACATTTACACAATGGAATAGTACAGAGCAGAAAGAAAGAAGGAACTCCTACCTTTTGCAACAGCATGGATGGAGCTAGAGAGTGTTAGGCTTAGTGAAATAAGCCAGGCAGCAAATGACAAATACCATATGATCTCACCTAATACAGGAAAATAATGAACGAAACAAACAAATGAGCAAAATAGAACCTGGGACATGGAAACAAGGAATAGACTGACAGTGACCAGAGGGGAGTGTGGAGGGGGATAAAGGTGGAAAGAAGAAGAAGATTTTAGTCAAGAAATTAGTGACCAACAGACATTGACAACAGGGTGGGAATTGACTATGGGAGAGGGGGTGGGATAGGTGGGGCAGGGGAGAGCAATGGGGGAAAATGGGACAACTATAATACAATAATAAATAAATTAAAATAACCAAATAAATAAATAAAAACTCACAGTATCTATTCTAATTCCATTCAAGTTTCTAAAGTGATGATTGACACAATTTTCATACAATTAACCCCAGAAAACTTCTATCAACCCTTTTGCAGATGCTTTCAGTCCCAACTATTTCCAGATAGAACAGTACTTTTCTTTGAATGGTCTGCCAGCCAGGCTGAGAAAAGCAGGTGCAGATCTTTTTAAATGCCACCTGCACACTCTCCCAGATTCCCTGCCTCCCACTGCCACAATTTAGAGAAGAGGTTGTTTGGTGGTTGTATTTTTTCTTCTACACAATTTTCCACTAGACTACTATGGTCAAAAGACACAGTTAACAAAAACAGTGAAAACTGTTAATACTACAAATTTTATTTTATTTTTTTAAAAGATATTATTCATTATTTTTAGAGAGAATGAAAGGGAGTGGAGAGGAGAGAGAGAGAAACATCAATGTATGGTTGTCTTTCACTTGCCTCCAGCTAGGACCTGGCTGGAAACATAGTCTGCAACCTGGGTATGTGCCCTGACCAGGGAATTGAACTGGTGACCCTTGGGTTCACAGGCCAGCACTCAGTCCACTGAGCCACACCAGCCAGGGCAATACTAGTGATTTTAATTCCAAGTGAATTTTCAACACTTTCTACATGAAATCCTGTCTGTGTTTGAGAATCAGTCTAATGAAGACCATGAAGACCCACCTAGGCTACTTTGGAAAAGGAAAAGTAAACTTACTTCTGTGAACTTCTACTTCACAGAACCAGTCAGCTAAGAATGACACTGTTCTGCTTGCTTTCTGTGCTCCTCTGTTCTCCTTAGAATAACTGAGGCAAAGAGCCAAGTGGCATATGTCTTTATGGTCTTGCCATCACTGCCATGTTACCATCTCATTATATTTTTTCATTTTGTGCAAGAACGAAAATAAAGTCTCAAGGCCCTAGCTATCTTTGCTACAAGCCTAGAATTGCAACTAGAGGAATAAACAGCTCCATCACCTCACTCGTTGATCTTTCAGGTGGAATTCTATTATGCTTAAAATATCCTTTGAAATTCTGATTAGCCCAAATCCCTTGAAATAGTTATGCAGCAGCAGCATAGCTAAAGCAAAATTGACCTTCTAATTGACAGTTCCCTGGCCCTTGACCCTACACCTTCTGGAAGCTTCTGTTCTGCCTTCTGCCTTTGCAACCAGATGTGGTGGAGCTTATTGGGGTACAAGCGCCAGTCCCCAGATGGGTATCTGAAGCTGGGAGCAAAGTGAAACTGGTCATGTTAAGAAACAGTTACACAAATCAATCTAAAAGAACAGAAAAAAAATGTAAATAACAATCTGAAGGGACACAGCCTTCATTTATTCATACATCATACAAAATTTATTGAGCATCTACTATGCAACAGGTGCACTGTTGGCTGATGAGGATACCATACCATGATAAGAAAACCAATATAACCCTGCCCTCTAGGAACTTAACGGCAACAGGCACCAATCAAATGATCTCATAAACCATGAATAGCAGCTACTGATAACAGTGCAACAAAGCAAGGTCCACAGGGTCCTCAGAGTATGTGATGGAGACTTTGATCAAACCAGGGAAACCTTACAAAGAGAAAAAAACTAGAAAGGCCTTCACAGTGGAAGTTGTCCTGATCCTCAACACAATCCAACCTGCACAAACACCAAGCAGTGATTGAGCTGACTCATTTAAGCTTAATGTCTGAACTGCACATGGCCGATGGGGTCTCATTCATCATTTCATCTATCCTGAACATTTGTTCTGAATAAGATACTGTAATAGCATTTTATGAACATTATTACATCTATTTCTTACAGCATTGCTGGCAAGTTGGCAATATTATTATCTACTGACCAAAACAGGTAGAGGATTCGATTTGACTTATGAGTAGTAGTTTTCTGACCCTTGGTCTGAAATGCATGTGTAATTGCTGGAGTGAGAGCAACCATCTTAGACCACAAAGTAAAAATGTCTGCTGAGGGTGGCAGAGAAACAAGCTAGAAGAAGCCTGAGTCTCTGGTTATCACAAAACCATACTGTGAACTAAGAAACTAAAGTGCAGAGAGGTTAACAACATGTCCAAGGCCAATCAGCAAATGAGAGACTGTGCCAGGATGTGAACTTGGGTCTGTACGATTCTGAAGTATCTGTTCCTCACCCTGCCCTGTACCATCTCAAATCAGGGGTTTCACACCCTCACTTCAGCTTCCCAGTACAGCCTTCATGACTGAAGGCTAAGATTTTCTCCTTTATGTCTAATCAAATCTATGTCTCTTGTTTTGAAAATAGCCCATTCCCCACACCCCCACCCCTTTCCTGAAATATTAGCAATAATTTGCCCATAAATGCTTCATTAAACAACACACACACACACACACACACACACCTTGAAATGCTTGAAGACAGAGGGTGGGCACATCACCACCACTCTGCCCTCTCTTCTCCAGTAATAACCACCCCACGCTGTCCACAAAGCAGAAGCCTGCTCTTAGAAGACTTGAGGCACAAGAAGAGTGGACAAAGCTCTTAGCAAGGGGTCACCTACAATGTTCCAGCAGCTATGGGAAAGGAAACATTTTTGGAGTTAGAGCCAAGTTGTAGGATTTTTACAAAGCTCTTTACTTTTTTAAAGATTTTTAAAATTCATTGTTTTCGGAGAGAAGGGCAGGGAAGGAAGAAGAAAGGGAGAGAAGCATCAATGTAGGTTGCGTTTCATGTGCCTCCAGCTATGAACCTGGCTAGAGACCTGGCTTACAACCTGGTTATGTGTCCTGACCAGGGAATTGAACCAGTGACCTTTTCATTCACAGGCTGGCACCAATTAACTCAAAGCTCTTTTTCTAGTACTCTGTGATTCTTTCAGTTCGTGTCAGACTCCCATATCCTATGAAATAGGTTTTGGATTTCCCAAGGAATTCAGCAGAGTCATTGCCTCAGAGCAAGAAACTGAATCTCTGCAAGAATTACTAATGGATGCCACCAGTTCTCCCAGTACTACTGATTCTAGGGACAGCTTCTTACTGACGATGAAAAAAAAAAAGTGCTAACCCTCAGTGCAATTGCATTTGTACCTTGTAAATCACATTAGTGTGTGTCAGAGCTGGGTTCTAGTGTGTGGAGCTGACAGAGGCAGCCTGCTACCATGGATTGTTTCATCCTGCCAACCCCTAGGGCCTATCATTAAGTGGACTTTCTCTGAATGCCTCTCACCAACTTGTGGGTTTCATAAAATCAATTGCTAAGTTGGCCTTCCTTAGTTGACATGGGTGGAAAATTCTGGAGGTATATAGATGACAGAGCACACTCCTGGAAAACGTGAGAGCTTTAATGCCACATTTTTCAACAGACTCCTACCTGGTAAGTTGGGTTTAACCACATATAAGCGGTGTATTAGTCAGGATTAGGCTCATATGCAACTGACAGTAGCTTAAGCAAGATAGAAAATTATTTCTCTCACATAAATGAAATCCAGATGGCTCATAGGATGGCTCTGTGAAAACCAGGAACTCAAGTTCCTTCTCACTTATTTTTCTACAATTCTCAGTACATGACTTCCACATCTTGGGTCAACATAGTTGCTCTCAGTCCAGCCACCACCTACGCATCCTAGGCCAGGGATAGACAAAATAACACCCACAACCAAATGCAATCTTCTACTTGTTTGGGTAAATAAGGTGTTACTGGAACATAGTCTGTAGCTGCTGTTCAAATTCAGCAGCAAAATTGGGTAGTTGTGACAGATCATAATGACCCACAGAGATGAAAGTATTTACTATCTGGTCCTTTACAGAAGCTTGTCAACTTTTATTCAAGCAGAAAAAAGGAAGAAAGACAAATAAAGTCACAGCAACCCAGGACATTTTCCCCAAATCATGTAGGACATTTCTGCTTTCATCCTATCACCAGAATTTGTCTATGGTTGTACCTAGCTACAGGGAAAGCTGAGAAATGTAGTCTTGATTATAGGTAGTTGTATTGTTAAGGAAGGTTATATTATTAACTTCAGTTGTATTATTAAGGAAGAAGAGGAAAAGGGATTTGATGACTGATTTGCTGTGCAGAGACCCATTTTGGGCCTCAGACTTGGGGTCTGGACAGGTTGACTGGATTTCTCAGCCCCTACCCCAGATACATGGCTGGATTTTTGGCCATAGTTCTTAGCTCTCAGACAGGGGAGAAGGCATGGGAAGTGACCTGAGTGAAGATGAGCCTTTCCCCACACTGACTGGCAGAGCTGCCCAGGCCAAATCTCTGTGCTCCTCTGCTCTGAGCCACTCACAGCTGCTTTTTGCTCACTTCATAGCTTCATAGAGGGGCCCCTCTCTGAGCAGACGATCCAGACCCATGCTATCACACCAGCGTGCAAAGAGCAAGAAGCGGTAAAAAAGGAGTTGGTAGAGATAGAAAGAGATGCAAGAAAGAGGCCTGAAGCAAGCATAAAATGTTGTTTATAAATACAGATGTGCAAGAACTAATTATCACTTTATTTTATTTATTAAATTTAATCCTCAAACACTATCCTGATAAAGTCATGAGGAATTCCCAGTAGTCAGTATGGAGGACCCTCTCCCCAAATTGAGCATAAAAGTTCTCCCCAGCACCATTGTGTCCCTTCAGATGCAGCTGGAAGAGCAGAACAACCAGACTCTCTAGATGTGCCACCTTCTCCGAGACCTTGCCTTCTCCCCAGGGTAGGGCCACCTGTTTCCTTCCTAACAGAGGGAAACCTTTAGCCATGCCCCGGCAACTACTGCCCTTTCTCTCCAGGCCCTCTGCTCTTCAAGCAGCTTCTAGTTTTGGCCAACCTAGTAAAAACCATCATAATCAAGAAAATACCAAGAGGCTGACTACCTGTTGGAAATAGAAAAAGAGTAAAACGTTTGATAGAGAAATAGAGGATGACTAGGTTAAACGTCTGCTGAGCTTAGTGTTCTGTGTATCTCCCTAACCCAAAAGCCCATTTGCATGATGCTGTGGGATGAGGTCTTGACCCCAGGCTGGGTTTCCCCCTATCAGAGGGCAGGGAGGGAAGGGAGCTAGTGGAGTATTAAATTGGAAGGATTGGAAGGGGGAGGACATCTTGAGCGCCCCCTTGAGGTATGTCGGCAAATAGCTTCACCTCAATCTGATAATAACCACACTTACATTTAAGTCTATGCCAAAACAATCATTGATGTTCAGATTCTTGTTGTCAAGAAAAATTGGTGATTGCTTAGTGGGTAATATCCAGGCACTATGGATGAATGAAGTTGTACCAATACCTGTGGAAAGTTCTTCACAGTGGAATTAGCAAATTTAATATTCAGCCTGAACACATGCCAGAAAGGCTGTGCCAGCTATTAAACACTAAAGTATTGCGGTATTGGTTGGTGAACATCCACTGCTATGAACTACCAAGTGCCATCCTAGTCTATCTCCAGCGATCTCCTTACCTTCTTGCACAATCCAGTAATTAAACAGTCAATGAAACCCAGCAGGAAGCCTGTAGATTCTGGTTCTAGGTTAAGGCTGGTGTCCATTCCGATTGGTCAGCGTCCATGCTATACCCATTGCTGAATATTTTGAAATTACCTTATACATGAGAATGTTTTGAAGTGGGAGAGACATGAGGCAAGGAGAAGGCTCCCTTCTGGGATCACCATGCACAGTTATATCTGCAGGCTGTCTGCCGCACAAATTCTCCTTAACTGAGGGGCTGAATTCTAGCCAGTGTGCTGCTGGCCAAGTCTTGTGCAGTAGCATGGGGCTGCATTCATTCAGAGAAAAGAGAACCTTTTCCTAATACACACAAAGGTGTTGTGTGTTTTGCAGCTGGCTCACCTCAGAAGCTATTTCAATCATCCAGGCCCAACTAAGTGAAAGAGGCCTGACCAAGGGTAGAGACCATAGGTTAGGAAGTCAGAAATAGATGTGAGTGACATTTTGGAGCATAACACAACCTTTTAAAAAACTGAAGACAGTATGCTACTGACAAGAAGCAATCAGGGGGAAAAAAGAACCAGTTGGACAAGTAAGGGGATAAATTTTGTTTCCTGCCAGCTGTCTGGGAAGTTACATTGGGTAACCAAATGCCCAACTAAAAGACATAGTATGGAGCTCAGAAGAGGGGTCAGGGCTGAAGATGGAAAAGCTGGAATCCTACCCATTTGAAAATCTTTGAAGGGCCTCTGAGAAAGAACAGAGAAACTAAAAGAGCAGATGGTTCCCCAGATAGCAATACCATGGTGAAATTGGGGTGCAGCTTTATACAATTGAAAGTGCATGGGATTTTGCACCATCAGAATTGGATTTAAGTTTTTCCTTACCATTAACCAGCTGGAAGCCCATGCAGACATTATTTAATTTCTTTGAACCTCAGTTTCTTTAAAAATTACCATAATAATACATACCTTACAGAACTATTGAGAGAATTAAATTAAGTATGTGAACTGCCTAGCAGTGAGTAGCAAATGAGTAGCAAAAATCAAGTGCTCAAAACCTGTAACCATTATTAAAAATAATATTGTTATTATTATTATCAGGAGTAGGTGCATTCTCAGACTTGGAGAATACCTATGGACCAGGACAAGACACGCACTGATCCAGCCAGAACATATTAAAATGATATACAATAAGTAACAAACCTCCCAAGATATGTGCTAAGAATATGCGCCTTTGACAAAATTGAATATATACATGTAATTTTGATAGATGACAGGTAACATGAGCTCTCTATGGACTTTGGGTCTGTCTGGCCACCTCTCTCAACTCTCACTAAAATTAACCAGAAAACTATCATCAAAAAAATCAACAAATAACAAGAGTTGGCAAAGATATAGAGAAAAAGAAATCCTCATGCACTGTTGGTGGCAGCCACTATGGAAAACAGTATGAAGGTACCTAAAAATGTTAAAAATAGAACAGCCATTCAATCCAGCAATTTTACTTCTAGATCTTTATCTGAAGGAAACAAAAATATTAATTCAATAAGATATATGACCCCTATGTTCATTGCAGCATTACTTACAAAAGCTAAGGTATAAAAGCAATACAGTTATCCATCTATAGATGAAAGGAAAAAGAAAATGTGACTTACACAGGTAATGGAATATTACTGAGCAATAAAAAAGAATGAATCTTGTCATTTGCAACAGCATAGATGGACCTGGATGACATTATGCTAAGTGAAATAAGTCAGACAAAAAGACAAATACCATATGGTTTCCCTTATATGTGAAATCTTAAAATGAATAAATAAACAAACAAGCAAAACAGAAAAAGACTAAAAGACTTATAGAGAACACGCTCATTGTCTGCCAAATGAGCTTGGTTGCAAGGTTGCAAGGTTGGGGGAATTGGTAAAATTAAATAAGTAAATGCATGCATACATACTGAAAAACAATTAACCAAGAGTCTCTTATGTGTGAGTGGGGTGGGGCAGGGGGTCTATTTCATGCCCCAGTAGATGTTTATTCCAGTCACATTCAGTCAGTCCAACACTTTTTTATGTCAGGCACCAAGGATAAAGCAATGAACAAACTCTTCCCTAACCCCACACTAGCTTCTATCTAGCTCCTACTGCCCCCAGCTGGGCAGAGCTCTACTCTTCTACCTTCTGCAATTGCCCCACCCACCTTGGATCAAAAGTGCTGAAAACTTTCCCATGGACACCAGTCCTAGCCTTTCCCTTGCCTTTCAGCAGTTGCCCCAAGCTGCTTCCCTTCCCTCATCATCTCCCACCCACCACACCCTTTAGTTTAGCATCCTGTCAGCACCATAGCTGATGTATATGTTTTACAATAACAAAAGATTGCTGCATTTCTTATATTATAGAACCCTCACCTCAATTCAGAGATAAGTAGAGCAAGAATTTTCCACTTCATTTAACAAATTTGGGCCTTAGCCAGGTAACTCAGTTGGTTGGAGCATTGTCCAGTACACCAAAAGGTTGAGAGTTCAATTCCCAGTCAGGTCGCATACGGGAGGCAACTGAGTGACGTTTCTCTCATCAATGTTTCTATCTATCTACCTATCTATCTATCTATCTATCATCTATCTCTAGTTCTTTCTAAAATCAATAAACATATCATCAGGTGAGGATTTTAAAAGAAAACAAATTTGGAATTAGAGTGTTTAGACCAGAACCCTAGCATGATTTCCTATGTCTCCTCAAATCCTCTAAATCCTACATGAAACTATTGTATTATTTTAATTACTTATACCCCCACCCACTTCAAAAATGATATAATTATATCATAGTCAACTCTAACAAAATATATTTTATTCCCTGGGTCTTTTGGATATCAGTTGCTCTAAATAGAGATAGAGCTTTAGAAGTACACAATGGCAACTACTCCTGACTTACAGTTAATCCCAAATCCCATGTTTGGCCTAACATAGCCCAATCCTTCTCACAAGGAGTTTCCTAAGCCATCTCCTCCTTTTTTAAGTGAACTCCTAGAATCTGATTCTCTCTCCTGGGCATTTGTCACTAAATTCATCACTAACCATATTACACTAAGGTCATACAATGGTGCAGCTACCTTCCCCACTGACTACAATGTCCCAGAAGGCAAGAGCGTACAGGCCGGTGTCTAGCACTGTGGATGATGCACACAATAATGAACTAAATTCTCCTGGTTCCATTCTTCCTAAATACTGTTCATGAATCCTTCTCTACTGAATATCCTGGGAAAAAACAATATTCCCCTTGCTTCCCAAAGTATCAGTATTCATATTCATGTTGTTCTCAATATTTGTTTAGCTGTCCTGAGTACTTCCATCCAAACAATTGTAAATCCCTAAAAGGCGATGATATAACCCAACTGTAAAGAACTCAGCAGAACATAGTTTCACACTCAGAAAGTTGCTTAGTAAAATGTTTTTGATCCTGGTAGTTGGTTGGTGGTGATAAAAGTAAGAGCCATTAGAACTCTGATTAATGAAGACACTTTTGTGCTAGCTTTCCCCAAGCACAAGCAAGAGGACATAGAATCCCATTACCAATACTCAGTCTTTCACTCTTGGGGGATTTCCTCACTAATTAGTCTGAAGCTGTAATTTAGCCTATACTTTAAGGAATGTGCCACATGAGGACACTTTTAATTCATTTCTGACCTTCCTTAAATTTAGAGACACAGATGCCTTTGACCAGCATTTCTCTCAACTGCTATTTTCCTGCTGGAAGAAAAAGAGAGAGAGAGAGAGAGAGAGAGAGAGAGAGAGAGAGAGAGAGAGGGAGAGAGGGAGGGAGGGAGGGAGGGAGAGAGAGAGAGAGAAGGAAGGAAGGAAGGAAGGAAGGAAGGAAGGAGGGAGGGAGGGAGAGGGAGAGGGAGTGGGAGAGGGAGAGGGAGAGAGAGAGAGAGAGAGAGAGAGAGAAGAGAAGTAATGGGTTTTTTTTGAAACCTGAGAATGATAGGCAAGCTCAGAGCACATGTCCTGGCACTCAGCCTGTCTACTGGTCCAGGTCTCCTGCTCTGCTCCCTTAAGCCTGCCTTCTAATGACTATGAAGCAGAATGAGCTTGTCACCAGGTCTTTGAAATAGACAAAGAAATGTAAGAAGAGGTGAAGTCTGAAATATCTTGGTGGAAACTTTCAGAGCCAATGCACAATTTGCTATATTTCTTCTTTCTGCCACAACAAGGAGAAAGTTCCAGGTAGTGGCTATACCATCAGTCTGAGCCCCCAAATGAAGGCAGCTTACAGCACATCCCCCAGACCAATTGTAAAGAACATGTAGAGTAAGCAAAGAATACACTTGTTTTAGGTCACTATGATTTAGAGGTTGTTTGTTACCAAAGTACAACATGGCCCATCCAAACTATTAATGCCAAGCCCTGGCTAGTAGCACAGTGGATAAGGTGCTGGCCTGCGAACCCAAAGGTCGCTGGTTCGAATCCCCAGCCAGGGCACATAACCAGGTTGCAGGCCAGGTCTCCAGCCAGGTCCATGAAAGGCAACCATACATTGATGTTTCCCTCTCTCCCTTCCCCTCTCTCTCTCTGGAGATAATAAATAAAATCTTAAAAAAAAAAAAAAAAAAAAAAAACTATTAATGCCAAATGTAAGAACTCCTACCCCAAACTTTGACAGATTGTATTTTGTTATTGCCCCCTGAATTGCCTTCTAGTGCCATACTCTAGAGTTGACATAAGTGAAGAGCCTTTCTGATCCCTATAAATTCTATGATTCCTTATCACTAAAATCCTCCTCCCAAATATTCTACTAGAAACGTTCCACTCCTGGAAAAAGTCACTCCACTCCTTCTTTTCCAGAAGTCAGCAAAAGCCTACACTGGGGTTTGATGGAAAGGTGTGTAATTCATCACACATCCTATGTTGTTCTCTTCTCCCAGCTCCTGGCCCTCAAGGATGCAAGGCTCAACAAGACCCCTTCTCCACTGAGGGAACAGGAGTCACCCAGTTTCCATGTTCTGACAGCTTGTCACATTATTTTTCCCTGTAGGAGCTCTGATTCCTCCATGAAACCCTTTCCTCAGTCCCCTGAGACCATGGGCCTCTATACAAGAATATCCAGGCAAAGCAAAGCAAATCAAGATTGATGCCCTACAAAAGGCTGGCCACGCCGGGTGGGATTCTCAGTTGAATGTGTGGAGCAGTCCATTCTTTCTCATCTTGGCTTCCCAAACTAGACATAAAAATACAAGCTCAGGTCCAGGACAGCAAGAATTCGACCATTATTCATCCCAAACACAAATGATCTATTTCACTCCCCCCATCACCCTGGCCTCTAATCCACCTGGTCCCCTCACCTCACCTCCTCAAAATCTTTCTGACGTGAATCTAACATGTGATTCACAGTGCCCTTTGGACAGAGGAGCTGGAATCAAGAGCTTATTCAAAAAGTGGGGGGTGGGGTGGGGGGGATATCCTTTAAATATTGACCATGGACCATCCCATCTCCTAGATCTACTTCCACCCTCCCTGGCCCCAGTTAAAGCATGTAGTGTTTGAGGACTGCAGATTGGGTAATGAATGCTGCTTAAAAATTGTCACTAAAAAAAAGAAAGAAGAAGAATTGTCACTTAACATTAATGCCAAAGGCTATTTTCATCCCAGTTTCCTGCATATGTAGGTAAAAGCCTACTAAGGTCTAGGCCTAAGAGTAGAGCTTTGGGACTTTCAGCCTTTGAACATAAAGGTAATAATGATTTTATCTAAATTCCCTGAGAGGCTTCACACACCAAAGCGCCTCTGAAGGACAAAAAGACAGCCATAAAATCACCTTAAAAAATGCTTCTAAAAATATTCAAAAAAAGAAATACAAGGTAAGGGGAATTAGGAGGGCAATAACTAATCCATCAGCTGTTTTGTTTTTTTTTCTTTGTTTTTTTTTTTTTTAATCCAACATCTAGGCTTTTTTTCCCCTCAAGGCCAGAGCTTATCACTATGTAGTTTATCAGCTGTCACTCCATCTCCATGCTAGGTGACATGAGATCAATGGCCTAAAACTGTTCAGATCTACAGAGAAATTTATAATGCCAGGCTCCACCATGGCCTGGCCAGGCTCCACCGTGGCCTGGCTGAGCCAGGGTCCCTGGGATCTGGGGATGAGGCTGCTGTGCAGATGGCATTTCTATTTCAAAAGTGGATTGTGATGCACTCAAAGCAGGCCAGTTTAAGCCATCAGATGCAAAGGAAGGCCTGAGTCAGAAGTCTTCATTTACAGAACAACAACATTAAAGGAAGAAAAAAAAAATACTAGTCAATGATTAAAATTATCTCTGCCTTTAAAATGTTCTAACTTCTGCCCTGGCTGATGGCACAGTGGATAAGGTGCTGACCTGGGAACCCAAAGGTCGTTGGTCCAATTCCCCAGCCAAGGCACATAACCAGGTTGCAAGCCAGGTCTCCAGCTAGATCTGTGGCTGAAGGCAAGTGAAAGGCAACCACACATTGATATTTCTCTGTTTCTCTCCCTCTCTGCCTCTCTCCCTTCCTTTCTGTCTGTAAATAATAAGTAAAATCTTTAAAAATAAATTTATATATATATATATATAATATATATAATATATAATATATAATATATAAAATATATATATATATATATATATATATATATATATATATATGGTTCTAACTTCTTCTTTAACATCTTTTGAATTATGTGGGATTTATTAACAACAAAATGCAAAAATTGCAGCAAGACGTTTGGAGCTCGAAAAGCAGTTAACCCACACAGTTTATCTAACTTCAGAATTTCTGGGCAAGGTTTGAACAGAGATGTGTGGTTCTTTTGCTCCTTGTGAAAACCTCTTTTTTTCACCATGAACTCTAATCGAACCTAATTCTGCCTCAAAGGGCCCTTAAACTATAAACAAGATCTTAGGAGCCCAGATCATACCAGATAGCTCACACTTTCCAACCCAAGGGCTCCAGGGAAGTTCCTCCCCCAACACTGAGTGCTCAAGTGATAAAGTGAATGCTGGCTCTCTGTCCATGTTCCTAGGCCATTGCCAGCTGTGGGTCACAGGTTCCCTCCCCACCCACTTTGTATTGGACATATATTCAACACTGAGGTAACTACAGACTTGCTCTTGACTGAGTCCAGAGAAGCTCAGTTTTCTGAGCCCAAAGAATATCCTGCCTCCCACTGCTGTCCACCTACATTGTCCTTGGAAGCAGACACCCAAGAGAGGGTTACCAGGATGAACTGCATTATCCAGGGGACTGGTGATGGTGCATGTATCACCTACCTGCTCTTCCCGCACTGCTGGTTTTAGTGCCTTCTGGCTAAAAGAGAAAGCAGGACTAACAACTGGAAATAGTCTGACTGAACACACAAAGGCAAGAGCCATCTCAACGCATGAGTGTCTCTGCCTTGAGTCTCTCAGGATTCAACTGGACCACTAACTAGCTAAGTCACTCTTTCCTGATCAGTCTTTTGGGATAGTTGCCCTTCCCCCGCCCCAGATCAAAGTTCACCAGTTCAGACCTTTTGTTTCACTTCCCTTGCCTGCTCATCTTTTACTATCCCTTCACCCTAGTACAGTGGTTTTCAACTGGTGTAACAAAAAATTTTTTTAAATATGCAATACCTCACTGTACAGTCAGGGACATTAACCTCTGTCCCCTTAGATTGCCAAATTAAAAAAGGACAACAGCTAACATACCAATAGCCGTCCAGTGTGAATGAATCAAAATTATACCTACTTTTGTCAGTTCATCAAAAAAAATTTTTTTTGTTGTGTCACAGAATATTAGTAATCAGTTGGTATATGCATGAGATGAAAAAGGTTGAAATCAAGCTATTGATTTCAGGAGTGACATCCTTCAATAGCTCTACATTGCTTTAAGGATAAAACTACAATTCCTTCACATGGGTACCTAAAGCACCTACCTACTCACTCTGGCTTTCTCCACCCAGTGCCCCTACCCACCCTTCATAACACCTTACAACACAGCCTTCAGTCCTTCATGCTACTGAATTTGCTGTCCCTTCAGCAGGGCACCTCCATCCTTCCTCTCTCCTCATATCCCTAGCTAATTTCTACTCATCCTTTAAAACTCAGCTCAAAGTTGCTTCCCTCAGAAACCTTTTCCTGAGTATCACCATTCTCCACCAAAATTGGGCTCCTCTTCTGTAGACTAATGCAAACATGAAGTGCATACTTAAACTATTGCTCTTGGAGCCCTATGACATGTGTCCAGGCATCCTACTCTCCTGGAGGCTCAGGGAGACCACCATGATCAGCAGCAGTGTGGGCCTTCATCACAACGCTTCTCACACAGATTGCTCCCTCTTCCCTCTTTCTTCTATATCCCCTGTCTCAGGACTGGCAAGCAGGGTCTAGACTTTCTTGTGTTCTTTTTTTTTAATAAAATTTATGTGTTAGAACAGTTTAGGTTTACAGAAAAATTGGACAGATATAGAGAGTTCCCAGAAACTCCACACCCAATTTCCCCTATTATTAATATCCTACATTAATGGTACATTAATGGTACATTTGTTACAATTAATGAACAATATTGAGATGTTATTACCTAAAGTTCATCTTTTATTCAGATTTCCTTGGTTTCTTCCTAACGTCATCTTTTATTCCAGGATACTGTTACAAAGTGGGATTCTGCCATACACAAGCATAACACAATAATTGGTGGAATAGGAAAAAAGGTTTTTATTAATAGGATGCCCAGCTTGGGGGAACTGGGAGCTCCCCTATTCCAAGCCATTCTCTTCTGCAAAACACAGAAATTCCCTTGTTCCCCCAAAAATTGAAATCCAAATCTATGCCCAGAGACACCCCACTGCCCCTGGTCACCCTTATCTGCCCTTTTGGAATCCAAGGCTGCTAAGCAAATGGGTCTCTCTCTCTCAGGCCATTTGTTTCTTCTGTGCACACTTGTGGGGCCAGCATCTCCATTGCCTGGCCATAGCTTCCTCCCTCTCTCTGGGCCAGGACACACTTCCAGCTCCCTGCAGCAGTCTTGAGAGGGGCTCCATCCATTGGGCCCTGGCATCCAAGACTGCTCATGCCTCTGAGGCCAGCGAAGTTTCCCCACCCACACCCCTGTGTGCTACTCTCAGAGGGAGAGAATGAGAGCAGTTCAGAGCCTGAGCAGCATGCTGCCCAGGCCACAGAGTCTCACAGGCTGCCACCAGCGAAGTGTGCATCCTGCGTGAGCCTGCTCCAGACTATACAAGCAGGGTAAGGCAAGAGCCATGAGTGAGGCCAATATCCGCCATGTCCCCAAATGCCCTGTCCCCCCAACCAAGCAGGGGAAGAGAAAGCAAAAAGGTCTGAGTCTTTCTGTACCCCAAAATCTTCCCCCAAAATCCAGCCCTGGCTAGCAGCATAGTGGGTAGGCGCTGGCCTGCAAACCCAAAGGTCGCTGGTTTGATTCCCTGCCAAGGGCATGTAACCAAGTTGCAAGCCAGGTCTCCAGCCAGGTCCATAGTTGGGGGCAGGTGAAAGGCAACCATACATTGGTGTCTCTCTCGCTCCCTCTCTGCCTCCCTCCCTTCCCCTCTCTGAAAATAATTAATTTTTAAAAAATCTTCCCCCAAATCCTACACTCTGTGAGAATGTCCAAATTTTTAGCCAATTCAGGCTAATCTCCACCATGCAGATCAGCCTGCAGCATGTCTCTGCCACTCCTTCTGCCTCCATGATCCATGATCCAGAAGCAGTAGGAGGGTTTCTAGCCATGCTCAGGAGCACAGCATTTTTGCCCAGGGTAGGGCATCAACAGTACACCTTCACAATACACATGTGTTGTGACCTTTTTAGCTTGTGCAGGCTCTGTGCAAACTATGTCACCAACCATGTAGCTCTGTGTGTGTGTGTGTGTGTGTGTGTGTGTGTGTGTGTGTGTGTGTGTGGTTTAGTTTGCAATTTCAACCTGCCACCTTGGGGTTTCCTCTGACCCCTCACTTCTGGAGTGCAACCTCTTCGGCTGGATCCAGGTTCCCCTGCTTCCCAGAAATCTGGCTAGACACCCCCCACCCTTTACATGACATTACAGAGTCATCATGCCTCCTTAGGCTCTTCTTGAAAGATTAGTTTCTCCTTCCATGATGGGTTGCTATCATTAAATATTTGTATCTGTAGATAGTTTCAGTTGTGATACATGACCTTTGTGTAAGTAAATGTTTTTTTAAAAAAACCTATCTATTGAAAGGTCCTTTTTGTCATCATCTGATTTTCACCAGAGTAAGATTACCAAAAAAAAATTAAGATTTTATTTATTATTTTCAGAGAGAAGGACAGGGAGGGAGGAAGTAAGAGAGAAAAGCATCAATCTACAATTGCCTTTCACTTGCCTCCAGCTAAGGATCTGGCAGGAGACCTGGCTTGCAACCTGGTTATGTGCCCTTACTAGGGAATCAAACCAGTGACCTTTGGGTTTGCAGGCCAGCACCAATCCACTGAGCCACACCAGCTGGGTCCTGAAATTTTTCAAAATGACATTAGGGCATGAAAGTTACTTGAATGCTCACATGACCATTTTCTCCTTCCCTTGGTATCTATACACCTACCACTATATCTAGTAGTAATTCTAGAAGGAGGGGAAAAAATTAAAAGGAATCAGAAAAGTAGTTGTAACTACAGCAAAGAAGCAGTCAGGATGGGTTTTTTGTTTGTTTGTTTTTTGTTTTTTTCCTTCTGAACAAATCTCTCCCCTATAAAATAAAAGGTTTAAATTATATAACTTAAGGTGTTTTTCCTGTGCTTTAAGAAGAATGATAACTATCATGTGTTCGGGGGTTCCTAAGCACCAGATACAACTGTACCTTACATAGTCTTCAAGACAACCTTACAAAGTACTATTATCCCCATTTTATAGATGAGAGAACTAGGATAGGAGAGATCATGTAACTCGTCCAGTGTTACATGGAAAAGCAGTGGTAATGTTCAGATTTGAACCTAAGCAGGATAATCTCGGAGCCCGCAGTCAACAGCTGTGTTTCTTATTAGGTAAAGTGAGAATCCCAGAGCATTCTGACACACAAAAGCGTGAGTGGCCCAAGACCTGGAAGCCTCTGGTACTGGCATCAATCCAAAATTAATGATTGAACAACAGTTACCTTCACCCCAAAATTGTTTCATTACCTGACTGCTAAATTTGAATTAGGGGAGGATGTTGGTTGCTCCATGGTTTGATATTAAATTTTAAAAGTCATTAAGCCCATAGTGACAACCAAGTAACAGTGAGAGGGGCACTTTTTAAAAATATATACAAAGTGCTTGGAGTGTAGAAAGAGCTTGGTGACATTTCTAGAAAGCAAACCCTGCAATTTAGGAATTCTAAGAGATTTCTACAAAGTCTACTTTCCTCATAGGAATAAATTGGGTGACCTGGAAAAGATCCTTCTGTCCTCTGCTTTGCTGAGCCCTTGCTACAAACTTCCCTGGACTGTTTAAACGACGGCGTGAGCCTGTAAAAGAAACGCCAATGCACCCAGACCTTTCCTTTCTTCTTTTTTTTCTTTTAAGTTAAAAGGTTTTTTAAAATAACCCCTCCCCCATTCATCCTTAAGAATTACACTTTCCAGAGAAGTCTAGTTCCCTTTCCTGGCAGATATAATCCTAATTAAAAATAAATTACATGCTATATAGAACTTGAAATGGAAAAGATAATCCTATTACATAGGAGAATATATCCTGATTTTCTTGCCCGCTAAACTGTGGGAGATATCAGATCATGTTGGGCTCGCTCCACGCCCCCATTGTCGCCGCTTTGAAAACTCTCCGGGAGCCTTAATCCGTCACGTGACGCCCGTGTCAATCTTGGGGTCTGCACGCGAGTTTCACAATGCCGGCATTAGGCTCGCTTACAGACACCCAGCTTTGCGGAGCCCGAAACATTTGCATTCCGAGAAAACGCCGGCCATTGTGGGGCTGTGTTTGTTCTCAGGATTTCGAGACAGTTGCGGGCAAAGTTGCTAACACCGAGGGAAAAAGGCCCCTTTGAGCCAGTCTAGGCCTTTGGTATGATAACAAGTTGATTTGAGCGGCTTTTGTGGGGCCAGATCAGCTCCTAGGGAGGGCGAACTCCTCTCCCAATACCCATCCCCACTCTTTTGACCCTACCCCCCGGGACATTGCGCTTTCCCGAGCAGTTGCCGTAAGTGCTGTCGCGCTATTTTAAATCATATTTTCAGACGCTGGAGGCTGCGGGCAGCGGGGGGGCCGGAGCTCACTGTGCTCGCAAGCCGTCGCTCCTCTACAGCCCGCTGGGAAAGGCTCCGCGCGCCGGCCGCCACAGCCCAGGTCGCAGCCCTGCTCCCCCGCTGCCCGCTCCGCACTCCCTCCCCGGATCCCAGCCCAGGACTCCCAAACTCCAAGGTGCCTGGCGCCACTGCGGTCTAGGCCACTTCCGAGTGGCGGTGGAGTTAGCAAAGGATACAATGCTTAGGACCTGCTGCTAGCCGCCCCACCCTCCTCCTCTGGCTTCTTGACTTTGCCTGCCTTCCCCACCCCTCTAACCCTTATTAACCTCCCTCAAAATATGCCTCGTTTGTCTTGAGGATGTGAATGATGGCATGAAAGTGTTTTGAGTTAAAAAAGGGGGTTCCGATTCTCCTGCCAAGAAAAAAAAAAAAAATTAACTGCTTGCGGCTGGGTTTTCGAGATCCAGCCCAGAACAGAGAGGCTTGGGGGCTCAAGAGGCGCAAACGTGGGGTTCAGTTCGCAGAAGGCTCTCGGCAAATGTCTAGTCATGGAAACAGCACGTAGAAATCCTTTCTCGGCGACTCCGGTCCCATTGCTCTCTCCCTTCTGTCCCTCCTCCCCACAGTCGCGCAGCACTGGCCTGGTTCGAGAATTGCCCTGCCGGATTGCCGAGTTCTGAATCTGTTCGGGTCTGGGATGACCTGAGAACAGGGGTGAGGAGAGAAGGCTGTAACCCGGAGGCGCCAAAGGTCACCAGCAGGCCCCTGGCCTGGGTGGGAAAGTTGTGGGGTTCAGAAAGAAGAGAGAAAGTTTTTTCGGCAGAGCAGACCCTTCCGAGAAATGACTCTTGGGCTGGAGCAGAGACTAAGCAAGCTATCGAATGGCAGTTGGGTGGGGTGGGGAATGGAAGAGATGGATGACAATTGGGATCCTGTAGTGGGGAAGTTGCCCTTTCAATGGCCCTGCACAGCTGCCTTTGCCTGACCTCTTTACTTTTAGTATTCTCACTACATCAAGGTGGAAAAGGTGGGAAAGGGAACCGCCCAGAGGAAGCCCTCAACTGTCCACCGCCCAATCTCCTAAGAGCTTTTATTTATGGATGGCTGGGACTACTTTTATTTGCTCTCAAGCAACTCCAAGCACCTTCGTCATGCTCCGACACCCACACTGCCCACCAAGCTCCCTGCTTGGTCTCCCTACCCTGGGGGCAACCCTGTATCTTTTCTGGAAACAAAGAAAACAAAACAAGCAAACAAACAAACAAAAAAACAGGACACAACCCCTTGGGTTTGAGAGATAGGATGCTGACAGCACGACTAAAATCGGGATTCAGAATAATGTTTACTGAATGCAGTTTGCTTACCAAATCCAACACCTTAAAAAAAAAAATCTTCCAGTGTGTGACTTTTGTTGTTACCTTTTCACTTTCGAGTATATTTTCTTAGCCTGCCCAATAAAGCTCTTCAGCAAGAACCAGTAAAATGTCTCCTTGTTCCTGCTCAGAGCCCCATCTCCCTGATCTTTGGGGATACTGGACTGGGGATGCCTGTGGGGTCAGAGCGATGGCTGACCAGCCCCGGAACCCACCCAGCCCAGAGCTTGGGAGTGCCTAAGCTCAACATTTTCTTAGGCAGATGGTTAAGTTCCCTCAGGTTCGTGCCAGGTTTCAAGGTCATGCTGTGATTTTGTTCTTCTGGAAAAGGATGAGTGTTGCTTCCCAGAGGGGCCCTATTAAAACAGAAAGAAAATCCTCTAAATAGGCGGAACAAGGCATCAGGAGGAAAGCCTCTAAATGCACTTTAATGCGAGTCCAGTATTGTGTGGAATTCAGCGCCCATCACCGTTTAGCTAGAGAGTTATGGCAGTGATTGGGAATGAATAGAGGAACATAATGGATACATGTGGCGTTTGCTCATTATATTCAAGTTAGCCCAACTCCACTGTGGAAACTGTTCAACTTTCTCTCCCCTTAGCTTGTCACAGTGAAATAATACAGACATTGGGGCCTCCAATGGGATCGCCTGCCATGCCATTCTATTTCCACCGCTAACGAGGGCTTCATAAGCCTTTGATACAGTCTGATCTTTGAAACCTTTCCAAATCTCCTCAAGCTTATGCTAAATCCTATTTGGAACGTTTTTTGTTTTTTTTTTTTTTTTCCTTGCCTGCTAGCACCCAGGGCTTAAGAAAGCCATTTGGACAGTGACATGCATACTAACACATTGTAGAGCTCTTTTCTGAAAGGGAAATGGCAACTCTGATCACCGGGGCTCACACGAGAAAAACACAATTGCATACACAAATTTGAATAAAATCAATTTTCCCTTCTTTAGGCTCCTTAATCGAGAGGCTATTCAGGGCTCCCTGGGAACCTAGAAGAGAAGGCAAGCAGAGCCTCACTGGGCAGAGTAAATCTTTGGAGGGGGTTGCGAGCGCTTGGAAGCCTCCGAGGTGCAAAAAGCAGGGAATGGGTGGGGGGTCCGGAGCTACCAGGGCGAAATCCCAGCGTGTTTGCTCTTAGCTCTAGCAGCCGGCACCGGAGGACCACAATAAACAAGACCTGCGCCAACTCCTCGACACACAGAAAAAGAAAAGCAAAAGGAGTTGAAGAAACAAAGGAAAGATTCCCTAATTTTTCTTTCTTGTTTCCCCACTAAGCCTTTCCACATTAAAGGGATTGTCAGAAGCTGGCGTAGGAGCTGCGCGAGGATGAGGTCGCCATTGGCTGCCTGGCTCGGGCGATTTGCATATCGGCGGCTCTAAAAGCCGAGGCGGCGGGCGCGGCGGCGCAGCTTCAGCTTGGAAGTGGGAGGGAAAGGTGCAGGTTGAGGGCGGGTCCTCCACTTGTCCTCAGAGCCCGCGGGAACCCAGAAGCTGCAGTCGCCGGATTTCTCCTGCACAGAGCTTGCAAAGAGCGTGCTCCAAGGAGCCTGGGACTCAGGTCCGGACCTGCAAACCTGAAAGGAACCTTTTCTTCAGCCTTTTGGAATATCACTTGGGGCTGGCAGCATGAGTCCGGTAAGGCGCAGGGTTAGCCCCTGCCTTTTACCCTTACAGCTCTTCAGCCTCTGCTGGGTGCTCTCACTGGCCCAGAGCAAGACAGTTCGATACAGCACCTTCGAGGAGGACGCCCCCGGCACGATCATCGGGACCCTGGCTGAAGATCTGCATATGAAAGTGTCCGGAGACACAAGCTTTCGACTGATGAAGCAGTTCAACAGCTCGCTGCTGCGGGTGCGCGAGGGTGACGGGCAGCTGACCGTCGGGGACGCAGGCCTGGACCGAGAGCGGCTGTGCGGCCAGGCCCCACAGTGCGTGCTGGCTTTCGACGTGGTCAGTTTCTCGCAGGAGCAGTTCCGGCTTGTGCACGTGGAGGTGGAGGTGAGGGATGTCAATGACCACGCACCGCGCTTCCCCCGGGCCCAGATCCCTGTGGAGGTGTCTGAGGGCGCGGCCGTGGGCACGCGCATCCCCCTAGAGGTACCGGTAGACGAGGATGTGGGTACCAATGGGTTGCAGAGCGTGCGCCTGGCCGATCCACACAGCCCCTTCCGCGTGGAACTGCAGACGCGCGCGGACGGCGCCCAGTGTGCCGACCTAGTGCTGCTGCAGGAGCTGGACCGCGAGAGCCAAGCAGCCTACAGCCTGGAGCTGGTGGCCCAGGACGGCGGCCGCCCACCGCGCTCCGCTACAGCTGCCCTCAGTGTGCGCGTGCTGGACGCCAACGACCACAGCCCGGCCTTCCCGCAAGGCGCTGTGGCTGAGGTGGAGCTGGCAGAGGACGCTCCCGTGGGCTCGCTGCTGCTCGACTTGGACGCGGCAGACCCTGACGAGGGTCCCAACGGCGAAGTGGTGTTCTCCTTCGGCTCTCGCACCCCTCCCGAGGCACGCAGGCTCTTCCGCCTCGACTCGCGCTCTGGACGCCTCACCCTCGCCGGACCCGTGGACTATGAGCGCCAGGATACCTACGAGTTGGACGTGCGAGCGCAGGACCGTGGCCCCGGGCCTCGGGCCGCCACCTGCAAGGTCATCGTGCGCATACGAGACGTCAATGACAATGCACCGGACATCGCCATCACACCGCTGGCCGCCCCAGGTGTGCCTGCGGCCTCTCCCTTCGCCACTGCCACCGCCGCCGCTGCCTCTGCTCTCGGGGGCACGGACATGACCTCCTCAACCGGGCTGGGAAATCCAGATACTGGTGCCATCTCGCTGGTGCCAGAGGGGGCGGCGCGCGAGAGCCTGGTGGCGCTGGTCAGCACCTCGGACAGGGACTCGGGCGCCAATGGGCAGGTGCGCTGCGCCCTCTATGGACACGAGCACTTTCGGCTACAGCCGGCCTATGCGGGCAGCTACCTGGTGGTGACCTCCGCATCCTTGGACCGCGAGCGCATCGCCGAGTACAACCTAACTCTGGTAGCGGAGGATCGCGGATCGCCCCCGCTACGCACCGTGAGGCCCTACACTGTGCGCGTGGGTGACGAGAATGACAATGCTCCGCTCTTCACGCAGCGAGTCTACGAGGTGTCGGTGCGCGAGAACAACCCGCCTGGCGCCTACTTGGCCACGGTGGCGGCTCGGGACCCGGACCTGGGCCGTAACGGTCAGGTCACCTACCGGCTGCTGGAGGCCGAAGTGGGCCGAGCTGGGGGGGCTGTGTCTACCTACGTTTCAGTGGACCCGGCTACTGGAGCCATCTACGCGCTGCGCAGTTTCGACCACGAGACATTGCGCCAACTCGACGTGCGCATTCTAGCAAGCGATGGTGGCTCCCCTCAGCTCTCCAGCAGCACCCTGGTGCAAGTGCGAGTGCTGGACCAGAATGACCATGCGCCGGTCCTGGTACACCCGGCGCCAGCAAACGGCTCCCTGGAAGTGTCAGTACCCGGGCGCACTGCAAGGGACACGGCAGTGGTGCACGTGCAGGCCAAGGACGCAGACGAGGGTGCTAATGGAGAGCTGGCATTCGACCTTCTGCAGCAGGAGCCGAGAGAAGCCTTCACCATAGGCCGCCGCACGGGGGAGATCGTGCTTACCGGCGATCTCTCCCGGGAGCCGCCCGGCCGCGTCTTTCGGGCACTTCTGGTCATATCCGACGGTGGCCGGCCTCCACTCTCCACCACAGCCACAGTCAGTTTCGTGGTGACAGCGGGAGGCGGCCTGGGGCCTGTGGCACCCGCCAGTGCTGGGAGTCCAGAGCGCTCTCGGCCGCCTGGCTCACGGCTCGCGGCGTCGGGGCCGGCGCTACAATGGGATACGCCGCTAATCGTCATCATCGTGCTGGCCGGGAGCTGCACTGTGCTGCTGGCCGCCATCATCGCCATCGCCACCACCTGCAATCGCCGCAAGAAGGAGGTGCGCAAAGGGGGGGCCCGCCGGGAAGAGCGGCCCGGGGCGGCGGGCGGCGGCGCCTCGGCTCCTGGCTCCCCAGAGGAGGCCGCCCGGGGAGCCGGGCCCAGGCCCAACATGTTCGACGTGCTCACCTTCCCTGGCAGCGGCAAAGCGCCCTTTGGCAGCCCCGCGGCCGACGCGACCCCGCCTGCGGTCGTGGCGGCGGAAGTGCCGGGTTCCGAGGGCTGCAGCGCCACTGGGGAAAGCTCCTGTCACTTCGAGGGGCAGCAGCGGCTCCGCGGCGCTCACGCCGAGGTGAGGCCTTCCATCCGCTAGGCGCCCCCCCTCCATGCTCCGCGGATAGGCTGGGGGAAGAGGCTGGAAGGGTCTGGGTGAGCGGGTACAATAGACGCCTTACCTGCTGTACCTGTTTGTTTTGTTTTGTTTCTTATACAACCTTCCCTCCCTCTTCCCCCGTTCCCCGCTGCAGCCCTTCGGTGCCTCCCCGGGCTTTGGAAAGGAGCCGGCGCCCCCTGTGGCGGTCTGGAAAGGACACTCTTTCAACACCATCTCCGGCCGTGAAGCGGAGAAGTTTAGTGGCAAAGATAGTGGCAAAGGGGACAGTGATTTCAACGACAGCGATTCCGACATCAGCGGGGACGCTCTGAAAAAGGATCTCATCAACCACATGCAGAGTGGTGAGGACTCTTCTTTCCTGCAAAGTTCAACATTCCGCCTCTTTGCCTCTTTTTGCCACTTCTTCCTTCCTCTCAATCCTTGGTGCCTTCCCCACTCCCTCATTCCCACTTCTTTAAGTCCTGGAGTTAGGGATCCTGGCAGGCCTCACTCTGAATTTTAAAACGAGATATCGAAGCAGCTCTGCCACCTGAGTTAAGCACAGTCCATACCGGTAGGCAGAGGCAGGGAGCCAACTTGAAGTTAGGTGGCTTTACAGAAAGCAATATTTCAAATCTTGAATCACTGGTGCTTATCTTCATACAGGTTTTCCTTTTCAACCACCTAGACCCGTTCTGCCATTCTGAAGAAGGAGGTGTACCAATCTCAATAATAATCATGTTGTCTTTCTTTCTCTTTTATGATAGGGCTGTGGGCGTGCACGGCTGAGTGTAAGATTCTGGGCCACTCTGACCGATGCTGGAGCCCGTCATGTGGAGGACCCAACACCCATCCCTCGACTCACCCACCAGCCCAGATGTCAACCTTCTGTAAAAGCACCTCGCTGCCCCGGGACCCTCTGCGCAAAGACAATTACTACCAGGCCCAGCTGCCCAAGACAGTGGGGTTGCAGAGCGTCTATGAGAAAGTACTGCACAGAGACTATGACAGGACAGTCACTCTGCTCTCTCCTCCTCGTCCAGGGAGGCTCCCAGACTTGCAAGAGATTGGGGTTCCCCTCTATGAGTCCCCCCCTGGCAGGTACCTGTCTCCAAAGAAGGAAGCTAATGAAAATGTGTAACCCCATGCTGCATGTCTTCACACATATACAGGTCACTCTGAGAAGCCCCTAAATTATTGACTGGTTTCAGTGTTGTATATATAAATATGCAAGATGTGCCTTAAAATGAAGTTGTTGGAAGTTATTTCCAATCACATTGGTACTGTTTGGTATTTGCAAACAAAAATGTAGTTAATGTAATTTTTATGAAATGTGTGCTGTATTTAATTTTTATCATGCTATTGACTTTAATTTCCCTTGCAGCTTGCCATTTTTTTTAGTGTTTTTAACCTGTACATTGTGTAATGTAATGTTTGTATATAATGAAATTTTGTTATATTTTTATAAAATAAAAACTAGAGTGGAAGTTATTGCCAAAGGAAATGTCTGTAAGACAAAAACAAAACAAAACAAAACAAAACACACTGGAATTACTTATTGGAAATTTATCTTTCACCTGAAACAACCTAGTGTTTGAGAAGTTTTGTCTTGCCAAGTATAACTTGTATATCTTCAGTCTGTGGTAGATTTCAAGTTCGGTGTTATTTAATTACATTTGGTTTTCTGTAAACCATGTCACTTATAAGCACAGTAATAAAGGATTTGTCATGTGTTTGAAGAATCTGCTAATTTCTGATCATGAAGTTGCTTACTGCAGTTAGACATTCAGAAATAATTTGAATACAAGAATTAAAGCTTGGAAGGGCTAATTATTTGAGCACTATTAATATTCACAGCAATATTAAACCTGTGGGATTCAAGTATTGGAAAGCCTCATCAAAGTACTAAAAACGTATGTTGATTTTGTAAAACATGTGCATCTTCATAAACATTAGGAACTCTATAAAATTCCTGCCCTGGCTTACTCGCTCAACAAATATTTATGGAGCATGTACAATAAAGTCTAGGAAAACTGTTAGGGCTGTTCTTCACCCATTAAACAAACATTGGTAGAGCTTTTACTAACCATAGTAACTGTTTTGGGCTGGGGATCAAAGTTAAGAGAACATAGTCTCAAGGAGCTGTTAGCATATTAAGAATGTTAATATCAAAAAAGATACTCAAATTTATGGATGAAATAACATGATGCTTGGAATTTGCTTTCAAAATTTGCTACATGAAGTAAAATTGATATTTTTATTACTGTCAATGCTAGTATGGGTACTTATGTGAGGTAATTATATGAATTATATCCATCTATGTGTGTTTGTGTTTGAAAATGTACATAATGGAAGGTCTCAAGACCTATGCCTTATACTTTATGCATTCATTTCATTTAAAATTCAAATAATGTTGAGCTTTTACTGAATAAGCTTTTATATGAGTGAAGCTCCATATAAAGCACTCTGCATGAATTCCCTCATCTAATACTCTATCCCCATGAGATGGGAACTATCATTATCTCCATTTCACAGATTAAAAAAAAAAAAAAAAATGGCACAGTAAGTTTAGGTAAAATGCCCAAATTCGCAGAGCTAGTAACTGGCCAGTATGAAATTCAAACTTATAAGTCAAGGCAAGAAAATAAAGTGATGGGGAGGGACATTTGTAATAGTGTCAACAATAACAATAAAGTTAAAAGAAAGTGAAGCAACAAAAGGTTTTGTTTTTATTTTTGTTTTATACTTGAAAGAAACGAAGTATTTAGGTGGAAAAGTCACAGTGCCTTTACTGCCTGATTGTTGTTTAGTCCTTTATTTTTATGAAGTGCCTGTTTTCCTTTATTACTAATTACAGAGTGTGAGGCCCTGTAATGACTAAAGGAGCACTCAAAGCTGCCTGTTGAAGTCATAATTGAAACCAGTGGTGGCTCCTAGCTGAACAGCAGGGTGGACACACATAAGTGCTTCACCACCCACTGCCTGTGCAAAATTCAGTGATTTCTACAGGCAACTGAGCTGAACCTGCACCTGACAAGCTCATACTGCCCAAAACTCATGTTCTAGGGAAAAAAAAGAAGAAAAAAATGTTGGATGTAGCCAGGTTATCAGACAATTCTAGCAACATGATAGTCAAGTGTCAGGCTTAAGGTTAAGGTTAGGGGTGGGGTTAGGGTTAGGGTTATTCTAGAGCAGTCCCATCAAATGCAGAGCAGAAGAATAAATAATCCCACAGTGAAGTCTAAAAGCATCCAATCTCTGAGGGGATCTGCTTGCTTTTGTCTTTCAAAATTAAAATAATGTTGCTGTCATTATTTTATTTTGTATTATGCAAACTGTTTCATTATTCCAAAAACTTGATTTGTAAAACCTCTGTGACTACTTTGCTATATTTTTTCCCTTACACAAATGACCAGTAAAAGACCTTATTTCTGTTTGGAACTTAAAAAATATCAAATACAATTCAGTCCTTAAAATTATTATTAAAAATACAGCCCTGGCTGGTGTGGCTCAACCCTGACTGGTATGGTTCAGTCCTAGCTGGTGTGGCACAGTGGATTGGCACTGACTTGTGAACCCAAAGGTCGCTGATTCAATTGCCAGTCAGGGCACATAACCAGGTTGCAAACCAAGTCTCCAGCCAGGTCCTTAACTGGAGGCAAGTGAAAAGCATACATTGATGCTTCTCTCCCTTTCTTCCTCCTTCCCTGCCCTTCTTTCTGAAAATAATGAATAAAATATATATTTTTAAGATTTTATAGAGAGAGTAAGGGAGAGAAGCAGAGAGGAAGAGAAACATCAATATATGGTTGCTTTTCACCTGCCTCCAGCTATAGACCTGGCTGGAGACCTGGCTTGCAATCTGGTTAAGTGCCCTGGCTGGGGAATTGAACAAGCAACCTTTGGGTTCACAGGTCAGTTCCTTACCCACTATGCCACTAGCCAGGGCTCAAGCACATTTTTAAAAATATGCTAAATTAAATGAGATAATATATATGCAGGATACCTAAGACAATGCCCGGGCTATCCCCACTACATTCTATCTTCCTCTTTCCTTACCTTTCTTTGGAGCCAGTCGTTACCGTAAGTGCAGCCCTGCCCACTAAAAAAGATGAAACAGACTCAGGATGTATGGCCTTTTTCTGATACTGATTTGGTCTCTTCACTTCTTCCACTTTCACTCATGTATAGTCAACGTTCCACAAACAAATATAGCTAAAGTAAACAACACAAGCAAACTCACCAGCCTTAGACAATTGTGGTGTTACCACAAATACCTCTTTGAAGATAGATAGCAACAACTCTTAGGCACCTTGGCTATGAGCACTGGGACATGGGAAGGCCCTTAGGGAAATGAGAGGTCACCTTGAAAGAGAAAGCTAAAACTGGACTTCACCCGTTTCACATTTTTATGTCTGGTGTCATTGACTTGGGTGTTCTTTGCTTCCTATGATAAAATATCCATCAAAGAAACCATCTTCAAAAAATTAAAATGTATGTGGTTTCAACATCTATTAAAAAATGCATTGTAGAACAGAGCAAAAACAGATGTATGTCTCCAAATATAAATATTATATATATGTATAGAGAGAAAAATGCATATATAAAATATATATTAAATCAGGATAAGTTCCATGGTATAATTAGCTAAATATCTGGCTTATCTCACTTGGCAAATATAAGCTTTTATAATCTAAAAATTACATTTTAATAAACAAGCATATTCACTGTAGTACTGAATTCAGTAACAATAGGATAATTGGAATGCTCTAAGTATTTAAAGCAAACTGATGGGCACTCAATGGGCACTGTGCTTTGCAACAACTTAGAAGGGTTTTGAAAATGCTGTTTAGTTTTCAACAGCTATACAGTAACTCAAGAGAGAGTTTATTATTCCCTTTCTTCAGAGGGAAATCATCTACAAAGGAATTCACCCACAGGTTCGAAGTCACCTAATATGTGAATGGCAGGTAGAAAGAGAAAACAGGCAGTTTTAAAAGCCATCACTTAAAGCACTAGATTAAACATGCTCTTAAAGCAGGGCGAAAATATTCATTTATTATCAGACTACAGAATTGGCCCCGCAAAACTTGTTTAAGAAATTTCAACATGTCCAAGTGAAGCCTGCATAATTAATACAGAATTAAGGAAATTTCATTTGCCAACCCACTATGACTCTTGGCAATATCATAAATGCCTCAGACTCATAATATCTAAGTCAAGGTCATTCTTTCTTCTCTGACACCATTACTCCCAAAACTACCCCTCTGGCAATTATTATAAACTCAATGAGTGGGACAGCAGTGTTTAGACCAAACCCAAAATTATAAGTCACTTTAAGACTTCACCATATTTCTTACTTCCACTCATCAAAGTCTAGTTCCAACACATTGTTTAACTGTCCTTCCACACCACTGTAGCAGATATGATGCTCTGTCCATGATTACACTGCTGACGTTCTGAGTTCACCTCATCTGCAATGGACACTCCTGGCTACATGATGGCAGTCTCCATCTCAAGTGTCTGTCTCTGCTTCTTGAGACTTACTGAGGACCTGGGGTCCCACCAGTCTGTGGCTATAGAAATTTGTTCAGTCTGTGCAGAGAGCAGTCTGGAAGTAAGACTTGCAGAGTCATCCTTCAGCTAATTAGGGACAGGCATTAGTGAATAAACACTCCCAAACCCTGAGGGCCCCAACTGAATTTAAGCCCCAGTTACCCATATCAGCAACCCACTTAGCAATACCCTCTTCATTGGCTTTCCTCCTTTTCTGCTTCACTTTCCTTAATGACTTCTTGGGATCCCCTGCCCCATGTTCTTGTTTCAGTGCCTTTTTTTTTTTTTTTTTTTTTTAGGGGGAACTATCCAAATCAGGCTGGCTGCATAAGAACAAGAATGAGGATATCACTTTTTAGTAATTACTGTATTCCAGGCATTGTACCAAGCATTTATAATTAATTCATATAACCTTATCAGATAAGAACTCATAAAAGCATATTATATATGGAGCAAGTGAGACTTGGAGAGGTGAGGTAATTTGCCATAGATCACCCAGTTAATATTAGGAAGAACTAGCATTAGATTCAAGATCTACCTGATACAAAATATGGCATACTGCCTTATTTAAATTTTCATTGTTTCTATCCTGGATTCCAGCAAAAATCTCTTGTGTGCCCTCCCTGGAGTCACCATTCAATTCTCCACATTGATGACATAATGACCTTTTTGAAACATCTGATCTTGTCACTCTTCTGATTAATATGCTCATAACTTCCCACTGTCTTTAAGATAAAGTCTGCAGTGCTATCCATGGCATCCCAGACTCTTCTTGCTCCAGCCTCTGCCTTCCTCCTTGGTCTAGCAGCTGCCCCTCTTCCCCCTCCACCACCACCCCACATTCACACCTGGTACTTCAGACAAAAAGATCTACTTACGTTTCACCTCTCCATCCCAGTGCTTCTGCCTGGAATGGCATTCTATTGCCTCTCATGCTCTCTACCCTTTCTCTTCTCTTCTTTGGCCCTTTTTCCTTATTCTTCAAAATTGTTGAAGAATCACTTTATCCCCTCTTCCAGCCATCAGCGAGGCAGGGCAGAGTGCACCTCCTGTGTGCTTCTATAGCACTTACCACACTGAGGGTAATTGTTGTTCCACTTACCTATCTCCTTTACTAACCCATGAAATCAAGGACTTGCCTGTATGTTTCATCTTTCTAACCCTAGCACCTGCTAAGCTATATGGTACATAATAGGTATTCAATAAAAGCACTTGCTGAATAGAATGATTCACTGAACCATGTACAGAGGTCATGGTTATAAACCATAGTCAAGAGGCTCTGAATCTACAAATCAAAATATAACCCCACAGGGGTCTGTATTAAATATGCCTTCAAGTCAAACATGACCAATAGATTTCAGCATCTCATCTACCCCAGCTAGTCTAATGACTCCAGGAGTGCTTGGAGAATGCAGAAGCACTATCAGCCATGACCATGAAACAAGTTATCTTACCTATTGAAAGTAAACCCTCCTCATCTTCTAGCCTCAATGCAGCAGCATCTTTTTAGACTCAATTCAAGACATTTTCAGAAGTCTGTGGGTACCATATACCTAGAGATTTGATGTGGTCTAGTCCATTTTGGTGTCTGAAGACAGATAATTCAAATAATCCAAATAATTTGTCTAAATAATCTAAATACTTGCCAACTTTTCACTTGTGTTCTGTGAACACAAAAAACCATTAAGTTGATGGAGGCATTAAAATGTTTTCTATGCTAAATGTTGGATATTAGTCTCATTGTATTAGGACTTTGTCTAGTTTGCCAAATTTTCTTTGTATCAATTTTAGGAAAGTCACTGTTGAGGAATGAAGATTTTTTCTAATGAATGTCATTAAATCATCAGAGAAAAAACTGGGCTATTGGAGGTGTTGGGTGAGTGGGTAGGGATGAAATCTTAATTTTATCCAGCAAGTGACTTTCAGCTCTCACTTAACCTTATTGTGCTTCTTCATTCTGCTTACCTTCCAAAGGCCCTCAGTCATCAGCCTCACTGGAGGTCTGAGGACAAATGAATGAAGATGCCACAGTGCTACAGGAATGCTAAGGACTGGGTTAGCTGCCTCCTGTGCTAAAGGAATTCAATGTCACCCCTCTGTCCTGGTGTTCCTCCTCATGCATGTGGTGGGGTAACTCCAAGGCCATGGCTACGTACAAAAGCTAATAAAAATTACATTCTTTGTAATTATCTAAATATTTTCAGGTACCCATATGAGACTCTTAAGTATCTTTATTAATCATCCAGCTTCTCCATTAACTTTGGGTGATTGTCTTAAGTTGCTAAGAATTATATCCTGAGATGGAAATTTTTCTGAAAATCACTTATTGAGAAAGTGCTCTTAGAAGGGGTGAGAGGCCAACAGGAAAAGGGAGGGAATGAAATCTCAACCAGATGGTAGCCTTAGTTTCAGCCTGTCCCATCTGAGCTCTGGAGCACAAACTGGTCCTCCCTTGAGACAAGAAAGCAGCCTTTCATTTTCCCATATGAGCCGTCGGTCTCTGGGAAGGGGAGGGACTTATACCCCTTTGTGGCCTCCTGTTAGGTTGAGGGTAATGCTCTTGAGAAGGGGGCCATCATGAGCCTTCAGCAGCCAGAACTCAATAGCTAGGAAGGTATGCACTGGCTCCATGGGTGCCTGTGGGGCACCAACAGCATTCACTTTAGCTGTGGTTCTTAAATCCTGGTTCTTTAACCTCAAGGGCTTGTTAAAACACAGAGTGCTAGGCCACAGAACACAGGTGAGAGGTTCAGGATGTCAGAGGGGGCATGGAGAAGCCTGCTGATAGCAGTTCCATGCTGTTCACAGGTGGTTAGGCTCATTCTAGAGTGCTATGCACAGCTTTGAATGGTATGCCTTCTTAGGGACATGGACCAAGTCAGACATACCCAGACAGGAAAGATTAGGAGATAAAGGTGACTCAATGAAGTAATGTTTCATGAGGGAGATTTGATAAACCATCTACAATGAGTCAAGGTACTCAAAATTGAGAAGGGCTACCTCAAGAGATGGTAATTCCCTCTCACTAGAAACTTTCAAGCAAAGGCAAGACCATCAACTAATAAATAAGGAAGCAAAGGGGTCTCAGCCAGGGGTTGGATCAGGCAGCTTTTAAGTTTCTTATGAAGCCTATTAGTTGATGACTTTATACAAATTTCTGGTATGCCCTTTCTTCTACTCTCCTGGTACTCTTAGGACTTGCCCTGTTCTACCTGATTATCAAATGATACAAAGTACAGTGTTCTAGCTTTTATTCCAGTAGCCTTGTAAGAGCATCTCAATTCCTTCCAATTTTCTGAGAAGAGCCATCATAATTCCTGCTTTCCTAGTTGGGTGCTTAGCTGATCTGGGAGAGTAGGTCTGTCACTTTCTTCTTTTATGGTATAAAGCCCAACTCTTGTCCCTGCAAAAATTGCCTTTGATTTGTTGTAAGGTATTTTCCAAGGCACTTTCTAAAATATACTGCTCACAGTGACAGCTCTCTAGGAGCAGATAATGATACATGGCCCCATCTTATGAAAAGGGAAACTGAGAGCAGTTGTACACTGGCCTTTCTTCCCTAACCCTACCATCTCATCCCTCTCTGTAAAGCTTATTAAATGGAGACATTTGTTCAACATAAGTCTCCAGACTTAAGTTCATTTAAAACCAGTTAAGAATTGAATCACTGGGATTGTGTTTTTGCCAACCTCCTGCATTTACTCATACCAGACCCATGTTAGAATACAAAGATGCTGCGATTCATTACTGCTCTTCAGCTTTGCTAATCAGAAAAGCCCATTGTTTTTTGCCATGAGCTGAGTGATATAACAGAAATTCCTAGGCTGAAGGCATCAGTTTCAGATGCAGCTTTAAAAAAGAAAAAGAAAAAAGAAACAAAACAAAACAAAACAAAAAACATCAGGCCATCTGATTTACTGTAGTAATGGAGATGTAGGGGGGAAAGCAAGAGCAAGACTGGGTTGTTTGTTTTTTAATTTCACACATTTTTTTCTTTTCTTTTTTTAAATTGATTTATTATTGTTGTATTGCAATTATTACATTTCTTCCCCCATTTTCTTCCCTATTCCTCCTCCCCTCTCTCACAATCAATCCTCACCTCCTTGTTCATGTCCATGGATTAAGACTGGGTTGTTTTGCTGTCTCTTACCCCTGACTGGCTACAGACAACTGCCAACTTGCTTAACTGTGGCTCATTGCTCATGTAACCTCAGCCTGACAAGGAGGGACAAATAGGCCTGGGCATGGACAACCAGTTCATAAAGACCATTAAAATCCCCATGAATACAACTAGATGCAGAAAATTATAGTTTCCAAAACTCCTTTCAAAAGTCCTGCATGTGATTGGCATGTTAGGACGGGGGGGACCTGGGATGGGGTGGCGGGAATCACCTGCTAAACTGCCTTCTAGGAGCATCTGTCCTTTAATTGTATTGCTTTTTGCTTGCTAATTGGTGCCAGTGAGTTTGGAGAGCACTGAACTGCTGGGAGGAGGAGAATGTGATTATTCTTTCCTGCCCTTTCCTCACTGTCATTCTTCAAAATAAATGTGAAATGAATATTTAAAGTACTTAGGCTTAGGTGACTTAAATCTCATTTATAACATTTTATTTTTTTTAATAGATCTACAATGAATATGACAAACATTAACATTTGTCAATTCTGGCTGTTGGAGCATGTATTTGTTATTTTTATATTTTTTCAACTAAAATTAAAAAAAAATAAAGCTTTGAAGGACCACTTCACTTATTAGCATGCCCAAGGCTCCCATAGGTCTTTATTCCACAATATGATCACTATTCCACCTGCCCTCTTCTGCACTTCTTGTCCCCAACTGAATACTGCTTTTGGGCAAGATAAGGATCAACAAAGAAGTGATGACCATAATTATAGACCTACATATATGAACATATCGATTTCCTAGTCACAGAGAAGTATGTGAAGGTCCAAGAAAAATGGATAATGCCTCCTGCAGCCGATCTCTCCTTCAGGAACCTCTGAATCAGCAACATCACTCACAGCCAGCAGATGCGAAGGACATGCAGAAGGAGAACAACCCAGGACAGTATGTGTGCTACAGTGGGCTTGAGAGTTGCCCAGACTTTGTGAGGGTTCTAATAGAGTTCAGTATAAGCCATCCCCCTAACACCTCTTTATGAATAGAGGTTTAATGATGTTCACACCCAGTCTAGGATGACCATGGCCTTGCGACTATACATGGTCTTTTTTTACCTTGAAGGACCTTATCCTTTTAAGCACCAAACATCTAGAGAAGAGGCAGAAAAGGAAAATTCAGATTATGGCTTTTGGTAGACCATGGAAGAGACTGGCTATTGATTGACTGGATCTAAATGTAAAAGATTCTGGATGGGCTTGAGATGATTCTTGGAAGGTATAGGGTTAAAGATGAGGTTCTCAACAGATGCTCATTAGAATTCTGGGGGTCACCTAGAATCATTCAGATGTCCAAAAGGGGGAAAAGCTATTTTCATAATAATATCAAGATGTTACGTGCCTTTTTCATTGTGTTGACACTTGCTCTGTTGATGAAAAGAAATGGTTGGTGCAAGTACCAGTACCATGGCATAAGTCAAGACAGAGGCACCAAATTACTAATCAATGTATTTCTTGAACTTGCAGGAAAAAAAAAGTCCTCAACAATGACCTTGAAGGTGCAGTAAAAAATTATTACTTTTATTAAAATTGATCACTGGCTAAATGTCTTTTTAATATTCTATGTGACAAAGTGGGAAGTACTTCTAGAACAGTTCTGCTTTTAAAAAATTATGATGACTGTTTCAGGAAAAGTGATTAAGTTGCAAGCTGAACAAGCTGCTTTTTCATGGAACCCCACTTTTATTTGAAAGTATGATGGGCAAACAAATATTGGTTATTTGGACTAGGGTATTTGGCAGACCTCTCAAAAATGAACAAAGTGAGTCTGTCACTTTGATCAAGGGAAACAATAGACAGTGTGTATTTCAACAATAAAATTTAAACTTTCAAACTAAAATTAGAATTTTGAACAAACTGTGAGCTTGACAGCTATTCAGTACTTAAGGACCTTTTATAATGAAATTGGTAGTGATATTAACAAATATCAATGTTTCAAAATTTAGATGATCTATATAACTCAGTGAATCAATAATTTCCAAATGATCGTTGGCATTGGTATGACTTCAGGTTCCATATTGCAACTAGCCTTCAAGAAATGACCACTTGTAGAGTTTTGGTGTAGTATAAAAGAGAACCACAGTTATATGACAAAGGCTAGTAAAATACTCTTTGCTCTTCTGATAACATGTCTGTGTCATGCTGGATTATCTTCATGTACTTCAACCAACAAATTACTACACTATGAAATAGGAGCAATTATGAAAATGCTATTATGTTCTATTAAACCAGACACTAAAGAAATTTGCAGAAGTATAAAGCAATAAGCCATTCTAGAATTTTTTTGTTTTGAAAATATAGTTCTGGCCCTGGCTGGTGGCACAGTGGGTAAGGCACTGGCCTGCGAACCCAAAGGTTGCTGGTTCAATTCCCATCCAGGGCAACATAACTAGGGTGCAAGCCAGGTCTCCAACTAGCTTTGTGACTGGAGGCAGGTGAAAAGCAACCATACATGGATGTCTTTCTCCCTCTCTGCCTCTCTCCCTCTCTGCCTTTCTCCCTTCCCCTCTCTCTAAAATTAATAAATAAAATCTTTAAAAAAAGAAAAGAAAAAGAAAATATAGTTCTTTTTATAATTGTTATTTTATTAATATATATTAATGTATTGTTTTTAATTTTGTTGTTATTCTAAATTAAGTAATATTTTTAAATTCTCAGTTCTAATTTTGTATATAGTAAATTGATATAGGTATAACCTACATTTGAAAAGTTCTCTAGGGTTCTCAATAATTTTTTAAAATGTGAACAGATCCTGATACCACAAAATTCAATTAGAGCCTTATATGAACACTGAACTCAATCTTATGTATAATCTATATATAAAGTATCTAGTTTATGAAATGTACTCTGTTATAAAATTAATAGCCTACATACGTTTACTATGTTTAGTCACTATTGTAAGTGTTTATTTAATCTTCACAGCACCTCTGGGAGATAAGTACCTTTATGGAGGAAAATGACACACAAAAGAGTAAGTAACTGCCCAAAGTTAGACAATCATAAGTGGTAGAATTGGGATTTGATCCCAGTATTTTGAATCCAAAATTTGAGCTCCTGATCTCTGTATTATACTGACAGTATGTATGAGTGGGTGTTGATGTTGGTAATGGTTGTAAATTAGATTTTATAGTTTCAGGTTATTCACTATAATTATTTTCCTTTTATTATCCCCAAGCCATTTATAAAGGCTTATTTAATATTCCAACTTAGTTTCAAATGTACTATGGGATATTAAGAAACTGGCATAAAGGGGTGGAATTAATGCAGAAAGCAGTACACCATCCCATTTCTGTGGGAGAAGCAGTATAAATTCTACAGGAGCTCAGAACTAGCTGAAAAGCCTATTGGCCCCTCCTCAAGCAGAGATTTCCTCTCTATAGTCTGTTTAGAGGATTCATATTTCATTTGTCATGCAAAATACTACTTTCCCTATACATGGACCCCAGCCCTCAAAGAAATGACAATCTAATTGAAGGGACGAAACAAATATCTGAAATAACAGCCAGAACACATGACAGTAACTAATTAAGTGCTAATTAATATGAAACCAGATTGAACTTTAAAATATATATATATTTTTAGATAATTCTGAAATCATTTTAGGGTCTACAGTGCCTCTGGGTGCTAACTAAGAACAGTAATTATTACTGAACTCCTGATGTCACAAAATTCTAAGTTAAATTTTTTCACATCTTAATTAAACGAGCTTTTTTTTTCTCTACTGGTGATCCTAGATTTGGGTCTCAGTTCTTTCTGACTCCAACAATAGAATGTTTTCTTTTTCTTTTCTTTTTTCTTTTTTTTAGGATGAGTTCCACTGTGTTGCCATCAGCCACCGGTCCAATACAAAGGGATGCTGCTTCTAAGCACCACTGGAAAGTTGTTGAGAATTTCTGTTACAACACAGAGCACTCTTTTTATGGGCAATGCAGGTACCAGGACTGGTCTTCTCTGAACTACTGGACTGTTTATCTTTTACGCACATTGTGGATTCTAGACCTGACCGGGTTTCTTTTTTTTGTTTGTTTTTTAATTTTGTTGTTGTTGTATTACATCCATCCCCATTTTCCTCCCCTCTGTCCCCCTCCCCACCAACCCATTCCTCCCAAAGTCAATCCCACCTGTTGTCCATGTCCATGGTTCCTTTATACTAGGTTCTTGTCTAAACTGCTCCCCTTCCTTGCCTCTGTCTCTCCCCTCCCCCCAACCTCCTTCCCCCTGACCACTGAAAGCCTGTTCATTGTATTCACATATTTGGTTCTGTTTTGCTTGTTGTTAGTTTTGTTCATTATTGTCCCGTAATGGGTGAGATCGTATGGTATTTGTCCTTCACTGACTGGCTTATTTCACTAAGCATAATACTCTCCAGTTCCATCCATGTTGTTGCAAAGGGTACAAGTTCCTTCTTTCTTTCTGCTGTATAGTATTCCATTGTGTAAATGTACCAAAGTTTTTTGATCCAATCATCCACTGATGGGCACTTTGGCTGTTTCCAGCACTTGGCTATTGTAAATAGTGCCGCTATGAACATAGGTGTGCATAGGTTCTTATGAATTGGTGTTTCAGGATTCTTTGGGTATAGTCCAAGTAGTGGAATTGCTGGATCAGAAGGCAGTTCCATTTT
>PVIW01004608.1:89834-127542 GCA_004026585.1 Noctilio leporinus | reverse complement strand
TTTGTCCTTCACTGACTGGCTTATTTCACTAAGCATAATACTCTCCAGTTCCATCCATGTTGTTGCAAAGGGTACAAGTTCCTTCTTTCTTTCTGCTATATAGAATTCCATTGTGTAAATGTACCAAAGTTTTTTGATCCAATCATCCACTGATGGGCACTTAGGTTGTTTCCAGCACTTGGCTATTGTAAATAGTGCCACTATGAACATAGGTGTACATAGGTTCTTAAGAATTGGTGTTTCAGGCTTCTTTGGGTATAGTCCAAGAAGTGGAATTGCTGGATCAAAAGGCAGTTCCATTTTTAGTTTTTTAAGGAAACTCCGTACTGTTTTCCACAGTGGCTGCACCAGCCTACATTCCCACCAACAGTGTAGGAGGGTTCCCTTTGCCCCACATCCTCGCCAACACTTGTTGTTTGTTGATTTGCTGATGATTGCCATTCTGACAGGTGTGAGGTGGTATCTTATTGTGGTTTTAATTTGCATCTCTCTGATGACTAGTGATGTTGAGCATTCTTTCATATACATCTGGGCCCTTTGTATATCTTCCTCAGTGAGTTGTCTGTTCAGGTCCTTTGCCCATTTTGTAATTGGGCTGTTTGTCTCCCTGGTGTTGAGTCGCATTAGTTCTTTATATATTTTGGAGATCAGACCCTTGTCTGAGGTATCATTGGCAATTATGTTTTCCCATACAGTTGGTTCCCTTTGAATTTTGCTGATATTTTCTTTAGCTGAATAGAAACTTCAATTTGATGTAGTCCCATTTGTTGATTCGTTCTTTGATTTCCTTTGCCCTTGGTGAAGTATCAGTAAACATATTTTTGCGTAGGATATCTGAAAGTTTACTGCCTATATTTTTTTCCAGGACCTTTATGGTGGCACTGCTTATGTGTAAATCCTTTATCCATCTTGAGTTTATTTTGGTGTATGGTGTAAGTTGGTGGTCTAGTTTTATCTTTTTGCATGTTGCTGTCCAGTTCTCCCAACACCATTTATTGAATAGACTGTTTTTACTCCATTTGATGTTCCTTCCCCCTTTGTCAAATATTAGTTGACCATAGAGTCCTGGGTTAATTTCTGGGCTCTCAATTCTGTTCCATTGATCTATATGTCTATTCTTATGCCAGTACCAGGCTGTATTGATGACAGTAGCCTTGTAGTATTGTTTGAAGTCCGGTGTTGTGATTCTTCCTACCTTGTTCTTCTTTCTCAAGATTGTGGTGGCTATTCGTGGGCGTTTTTGGCTCCATATAAATTTTTGAATTATTTTTTCTATTTCTGTGAAGTCTGTGTTTATGGTTTTTAATCACAGTTTTGGAATAAATTGCCATACAATCGACAGCTAATACAGTACTTATGAAAAAGTATTTTGAAGTCATTTGACTTTTATAGTTACAAAATTTATCATGAAATGAATTAAATGCTACCTGTTCATAAACTAAAAAAAGCTGAGTTCAGACATTTTACTTACAAGATAATTCATAATCTCTGAAAATTCAGCAATATATTTTATACAAAGAGGCATAATTTTATTTTCTTATTTGATTAAACCATTTTATAAAAATTACTTATAACAGAAAATAAGTTTGTAAATTATAGTATACTTTCATTTTTAACCTTTTTATCTTTTGTTTCTATGTGGGTTTTTATTTTTATTTTTTAAATGAGTTGTTGGTTTGGTTTTCAGTCATACATAACTACTAGGGTGAAGATTCTGCATATTAATTTGTACTAATCTAAGTGGTAGGTCCAGCTTGATTTTTTATTTATAGAGTTTATACTCACTTGCATATGTTTTTTAAAAATATTCTGTTGGAAACCAATGTTATTTACATCATATCTTTCTCTCAGAAAATAAAGTACTGAACATACTTTGAACTGCCTTCACAGCTGCCTTTCCCCTGAAGGGGAACATCTTAATCTTTAGTTTACAAATAAAGGTTGATATTCTTAGGAAATGCATGCCCAAGATGAGTCAATTTAGATTTCTGAAGTTTCACAGGACACTGGGTTGCACAAATATAAAATTAACAACCTTAAACTTTCCAGTAATGCTACATTCCTGGAAGGAGATCACCTCCCAAATCTTACTTAGTATTTGGAGTGCTTGTCATATAATAGACACTCAAGGATTTATTTGTTGACTTTTCTGTGAATTATTTGTTTGTTTTCCCACACTCTTGTATTAATAGCTTCTGTTCCTGTATTAATTTTAGAAGTGAAGAAACTGAAGCATAGAAATGTTGTTTTGCCCAAAGGACAGATAACTAGTAAGTGGAGAACTAAAGAATTAAAGAGAATTTAGGTCAAAATTTACTGTGACTTTCATTATCCCTAATTGAAAAATCATTCTTTGGAAGAATGGATTACATTACAAAAACTGCTCTCTTGGATGTTTTTATGGATTTGAAATGTCAGTAGATGCTTGTATATATATTGTATTGCTCAGGAAAGGAGCACCACAGAGCACATACCACTTGCTAGCCTGAAAAGGCGAACTCCAGGCTCTAATTTTAAGTCCCTTATCCCACCCCACCCTGCCCCACTGACTTCTTAACTTCTCATCTCCATTTTCTTCAGATGTCGTATTAGGCTACTAATAAATGCTGAGCTTCCTTCTAGGATTGCTACAAGGGGCAATGGGTAAAAATCCATGAAAGGGCTCTGAAAACGTGGTATACAACATCAATTTTAAACTCCAACTGCTTATCCAAGTTTCTTATTCTTTGCCTGATATGGCTGTGGCCTGCATGATTTTGGAGTTTTTAAAGAAATCTGTTTCTTTCAAAGGGAAGTGTTGCTTTCTTATCATTTTACCATTACGAAGCATGACAAACAGATGTGTTAAGGAGTACTGAATTTAAATATCATCATCATAGGGAACATCAAGATGACATTAACACCAGCCTATTTCTATGCTTTTTGGTGTGTTGATTTTAAGATACTTACATGATAATCGTCAAATTAACACATATATCTAGGTCATTGCTATGATAACAGGGTGTAATGCAGAATAACAAGTTATAATCTCTTACTAATTATGTGTAAGGATTTTAAAGCTATCCTGGGGCTACAATATCTTTCACCCGCATCCTGTTTGGCAAATTACTTATCTATTGTGCTAGGAATGCTAAGAAAGTTCCCCAGTTGGTGAGCCTAGGGAGGCCTTCATTAAAGTCAATGGAGCTTGCCTGTGTGTCTTTGATACTAAAGGAAATATACTGATGAGTTCCCATTGGAGACTGAATCTATGTTACTTCCCACTGCCATTTCATTATTGAATTATCCTGATGTTCAAGGGAGCCACCTATGCCTTCTTTAGACAGTCTGTCCATAGTAATCTTTCCCTCGGTAAGTAAGAAACTCAAGAGATTCAGAGGGAAAAAACAAAGTAAATCTAAGCTATCTTTGGAGGCTTCAGTTTAAGCTGTACTTTATTTTTCAATTGCTTTTTCTCCTTTCCTTTGAAACATGGCCAAAGACTACATTCAGATGTTGCCCAAGTGCCAAGCGTGGCTACTCTGTGGAGGGTGAACTTTAGCAGGTACAGGAGGAAGTGAAGAGACCTTGGAGGGGACACTGAAAAGTATCTGGATGAGCCATGACAAAGACTTGTCCTGACCAGAGAATGTCCTCAACCCTTGAGTTGCATGTTCATCATTTACAAAACATGAGCACATTAATATGTCATTTTTATCCCCCTACAAATGAAAGGGTAAAAGTGTCATTTCTTCATGTTTATATAGTTCAAATGCTTTAGTTTATTAACTCATCTGACAAACATTTGTTGGGGACTTGGAATTTTACTAATTGCTAAGGATTCAGTAGTGAAAAAAGCAGATACTTTTCTGGTCTTCAGGAAGCTTACACTCTAAGGGTGAATACAGATATTAAATACTTAAATTAATAGGTACAAAATTTATAGCTGTGATAAGAAGTCTATAGGAAAAGAACAGATAAAGTAACATAAGGAGTCTGTTCAGGAATGAGCTTTTATAAAGGTGCATTTAAATAAATATTTGAACCCCCCTGGCTGGTAGCACAGTGGGTAAGGTGCCGACCTGTGAACCCAAAGGTCACAGGTTCGATTCCCCAGCCAGGGCACATAACAAGGTTGCAAACCAGGTCTCCAGTCAGATCTGTGGCTGGAGTCAGGTGAAAGGCAACCATACATTGATGTCTTTCTCCCTCTCTGCCTCTCTCCCTTCCCCTCTTTCTAGAAATAATGAAATAAAAATCTTTTAAAAAAATTAAAAAAATAAATATTTGATATAAACATAGAAAGTGAGAAGCAGCAGTTCAGACAGCGAGCAGCATATGCAAATGTTAAAAGACAGGAAGGAGTCAGTGCATTAGAGAAAGAAAAAGAATGTCAGGGTGTCTGTGGCTTTGTGAATTCAAGGAAGAGCAAGAAGTGAATGAAGATGGAGAGGCCAACCTAGACCCAAATTATGCAGGAACTTGCATGGTCAAAAAATTGGATTTTTTATATCATGTGCAATGGAAACTCATTAGAAGGGTTTGAATGTGATCCAATTTACATTTTAAAATGTTATTCTGGGCCCTGGCTGGTGGCACAGTGGATAAGGCACCGACCTGTGAAACCAAATGTCACTGGTTCGATTCCCAGCCAGGGCACATAACCAGGTTGCAAGCCAGGTCTCCAGCCAGGTCAGTAGCTGGATGAAGGTGAAAGCCAATGGTACGTTGATGTTTCCCTCCCTCTCTGCCTCTCTCCCTTCCATTCTCTATCTAAAAAAATAATAAATAAAATCTTCGAAAATAATGTTACACTAGCTACTCTTTAATGAATCATTTTTTGCAGAAAAATGGTGAAAATGTTTAGAACAGGTCTGGAAAAGATCTGATGCTGATACGCACTTGAGTCATGGTGGTAACACATAGAGGAGGAAGCATATATTTGCAATTCAAATAAACTATACTTGGTACACTAAGGATGAGGTTTCTGGCTTAAAGAATTGGATCTTAAAAATTGATTGATTTGCCTGTAAGAACATTTGGAAAGATTGAAGAGGAGCTATTGTGTGTTGAAGGGAGGATTAATGATTAAGTGTTCAGCTCTGACATGTTATGTATGTGATACCTTGGGGGTGTCTATGTGGAAATTTCAAAGGCAAATTTGACATACAAGCTGGAACTCAAGTAAGAAATTGGATGTAAATTCTGGAGACACATCATGGAGGTGCTGTGAAACTCAATGAGAAGTAATGACATCGTGCAGGATTTGATAGAGGGAGAGAAGTGAAGGGGTGTAGAAAATAGGTGAGTAAATAAAAATTTTAGTCTGAGAAAGAAAATAAGAAAAAACAGCAATAAAAAAGAAAAACAAGAAGGGGAACACAAAGTGAGAATCACAAGCTAGGAGTGTCAAAACATGTAATTAAGGAAAAAGTAGGTAATGAAATCTGTCAAATAAAAGGAAGGACCTAGCCAAGGTCAGCACTAAAAATGTGCATGAGGTTTTTTAAAACTATAGTTGTCTTTGGCCAGATATGTTACAATGGGTTTATAGGGACAAAACCCTATGATGGAAGGTAAAGAGATGAAACTATTGGGTATCAGACTAGTCACTCCTATTTCTAATAGCTTTCTGTTCCCAGTACCTTATTCCCTCAAACCTCTTTTGCTTCCTGCCTGTCATTGCACTTTATGACATGATCCTTATCCTCCTCCTCACCCCCCTTAGAAGTGCCTAATAAATTTAGAGTCCTTTTCTTCGGCTGCTAACTTTTGTTGCAATATTCTGTTTGCTGTTTTAATTGTTTTTCTCCTCAGAGGTAAGATGAGAAGCAAAAGTCTGGGGATAAAATGCTCTATCACAGGACATATATGTGACTCTGTCACAAGGCGTGTGTGTTTGGGAAACAGAAATATCCCACCCTTCAAGAAAGGACTTGCTTGGCAGAGAGAAGTTGAGTCAGTAGACAATTCTGGCTGTCTGGCACATGGGGTGTGCCTCATACACCAAAGTGACTTGTCACTTGTAGCTGGAGGCCACACCTCCAGCCAGCGACAGAGTGAAGTGGGGACAGGAAGGCCAGGTTATTTTAGTCTGAAGCAGAAGCGCACTTATGGGTGACTTTAGTTTTAGAACTTCTCACTGGGTTGGCTGAGACTGTTGGACCTGCATTGCAGTGTCACTTGCCTCTCTTCCCATTCTTCCTTCCTCATCATCCTCTCTCCTTTCTCAAGATGTTTTTTCTGGATCCCTAATAACTTTTCACCCCAAACTTCTCAGTGTCTGCTCACAGAAAATAGTGTATGTATAGAGGGTGAATTTTTGCATCCTTTAATAACTTTTGTTTTTTCACATGAATTAAATATACTCGAAATTAGATAAAGAAGAAAATAAACTTTTGGATACAGGATACTTCTGTTTGATCTTTTTCCCAGTGTACACTGCTATATATCTGAGAATATGTTGGATATCTGCATGCAGATATGATATTTTTTTCACTTATTACCTAATTTTATAGCATAAATACTAAGCATATTTATTACATAATTATATTTAAAAGTGTTAATTAATTGTAAATATTTTTGAGTGACAAATTCAAGCCTATTTAACACTATAATAAATCTGGAGGAAGGAATACAATGTGAAATAGAAGGCTATTTAATAGAGCCGTTCTTCAAATAGACATAATACATTAGTAGATTTCAAACAGATAAGTGCCAAGAAGAAAAAGTGAGAGAATGCCAGTGAGATAAATGTAAAGTGAGGCACCTAGAAATAATTGCTTCTAATTTCTCAAACCAACAGAGTGATCTAGTAAAAATGTGATTAAGATAATATCGTTTAGCCACACTAAGGTCTCCAGCAACTACCCGAGTCATTCAGAATAAACTCCAATACCTTTATAATTTTCTACAGGACCCTCCATTATTAGATTCTGATTACTTTTTGCCCATTATTATCTCTTCTTAATTTCCACCCTGCACCATCCCTGGCCTTGCTGATTGTCAAACACACATGCACATTCCCATTGCCGAGTCTTTGTTTTCTCTGTGGGATATGTTTTCCCCGATCATGTCCACATGGCTTGTGATCTCGTCTTTCAAATCTTGTGTCATTGAGGGTTTCCTTTATAAACCTGTTTAAAAGTGTAGCTTCTACCCTTGCCATTCTCTGTTCCATTTCTTCTAAATTGCTCTCAGTGCCACCTATTATTGTCTAACCAACAACTTTTCCAGCTCCACCATTAGAATATGAAAGCAGATTTTGTCCATTTTGTTAATTGCTACATCCCTGCACCTTACCAAATATCTGGCACACAGTAGATATCCAATGAATATTTTTTGATTGAATAAATTTAATCTGTGTCAAAAATGCAACTGTGGTTCTTTTGTCTTTAGAAGCCCTATATAGCAACAGTCTAAATTTCCACAAATGTGGGTGTGTCTGGAAGAATTCTGAGCCAGTAGTGTTCTAAATTCTAGATAGGTATTTTTTTTATGTGATTTATAAAAACAATCCAAGAATAGTGTCTACTTTTAGAACATAGGTAACAAGTAAAGCATTTTTTCATATAAAATACTGTAATATACACTGTGCTTTTTAAGGCCATTCACATTTTAAAGAAAATCTGCATAAATAAATTCATAAGAACTTTCATTGAAGGAAGTTTGTCAATAGGACTTAATCAAGTATCTTGTGCTAGAGAGTATATAAAATTTTTTCTAAGGAGAATTTTTTAAAAATATTTTATTTATTATTATTTTTAGGGAGAGGGGTAAGGAGAGAGGCAGAGAGAGAGAGAAAGAGAGAGAGAGAGACATCAATGTATGGTTGCCTTTCACCTGCCTCCAGCCACAGACCTGGCTGGAGACCAGGCTTGTAGCCTGGTTATGTGCCCTGGCTGGGAATCGAACCAGTGACCTTTGGGTTCACAGGCCAGGGCCTTATCCATTGTGCCACCAGCCAGGGGAATCTTGTTTTTTACATTCGGATTCTACCTTTATAACTTCCAAGAAAATGCGAAGAATCTCTCATCAGTGATTCAGCCTTGCCAGTATCCTTAGCTTTCCCCTGAGATAGGTAGCATTACATCTAGGTTGGTTGTATTTCACTGGTAACTCAAAATAGACACATTATAGATGAGTAGGTTCTTCAATATGATATAACTCTCTACCAACAGACATTTATCAAGACCGAGCTGAGAAAAGGATGTATTGAAAAACTGACTACCCATTTGGCTAGATCTAAAATGTACTCTTGAAAGAAGCTGTATGGACAGGGAGCTGAGCACCACAATGACGCCTTATTGCCTGTCTACCTAATGCCACCTGTGCAAGCACCTAAGACTCTGGGGGAGGAGGTTTAGTAAAAGAGTGTTCTGAGAGTTGCATTTGTTTGGAGGACAGCATTGAGGGAAATCTCTCCTACATTTATAATAGTTTTATGTCCCAGGGGTAAGTGGGTCTCTTTTCTTTTCTTTTTTTAAAATTTTATTGTTGTTGTATTACATCCATCCCCTTTTTGCTCCCCTCTGTCCCCCTCCCCACCCACCCATTCCCCCCAAAGTCAATCCCACCTGTTGTCCATGTCCAGGTTCCTTTATACTAGGTTCTTGTCTAAGCTGCTCCCCTTCTTTGCCTCTGCCTCCCCCCTCTCCCCAACCCCGTTCCCCCTGACCACTGAAGGCCTATTCCTTGTATTCATATACTTGGTTCTGTTTTGCTTGTTGTTAGTTTTGCTCATTATTGTCCCGTAATGGGTGAGATCATATGATATTTGTCCTTTACTGACTGGCTTATTTCACTAAGCATAATACTCTCCAGTTCCATCCATGTTGTTGCAAAGGTTAGGAGTTCCTTCTTTCTTTCTGCTATATAGAATTCCATTGTGTAAATGTACCAAAGTTTTTTGATCCAATCATCCACTGATGGGCACTTAGGCTGTTTCTAGCACTTGGCTATTGTAAATAGTGCCTCTATGAACATAGGCGTGCATAGGTTCTTATGAATTGGTTGTTGGCGAGGATGCGGGGCAAAGGGAACCCTCATACACTGTTGGTGGGAATGCAGGCTGGTGCAGCCACTGTGGAAAACAGTATGGGGTTTCCTTAAAAAACTAAAAATGGAACTGCCTTTTGATCCAGCAATTCCACTACTTGGACTATACCCAAAGAATCCTGAAACACCAATTCATAAGAACCTCTTTTCTTTTAATGGGAACCAAGAGTCATATTACAGATCTGAATTTCTCATAGTATCATTGATATCATAGCTGCTAGGAAGTTATTATTGGTAAGCATTTGTTGAGGTGTCAGAGATAAGCAAGGAAAACAAAAGCCATTCCAGCTATTCCAAAGAGTAAAGATTTTAATTCTGAGAATTAGTAGTTTACACAGCTACTGGCAGGCCTAGGACACAAAACCGTAGCTAAAAGACACAAAGGGATAGGTGACTGAAAGGAGCTCATTTGGGAATCTTGCCAAAGCTTTGTCATGTGTGCAGCTTCTAATCTTAGCTGGCTCCTAAAGCAGATGAATTTCAAAACCTTGCCTCCTGTCCTGACCCATGTGGCTTGTTGATTGGGTATTGCCCCCTAAAGCAAAAGGTTGCTCTTTTTTTTTTTTTTTTCCATCAGGACACATGCCTAGGGTACAGATTTGGTTGCTAGTCAGGTAGCATGAGAGAGTCACTGGATCTGTTTTTCTTCCTCTCTCCTTCCTTCCCTAATCTCCCTTCACTCTCTAAAAATAAACAAGCAAGCAGGCAAACAAAATCCTTATCTTCTGACCAGATATCTATCTGGTCAGTGGCCTCCAGAGGTTGTTAATAATGTCTCCTCTTCTGCCTTCCAAATTTCACATAAACAACCCTACAGAGAAAGAGGCAATGGTGTGGCCCAGTGGACAACAAGCACAGAACTGCAAACATCAGGTTACTTATAAATTCAGTGGTTTATAAAAACACACATGGCAAGAAAATGCCACTAAAAGCATTATTCAAGTCAGATGTTAATAACTCACTGCACTGTCTGCCCACCTCCCCTTAGAATTGGATAATTCATCACAGTTATTCTCCTGAGACATTCGAGCTGTTTGAGAACTTAAACCTTACTTAGAGAACCAGGCTGTCAGCACATTTAGATAGCTAATTATGTCTATATATTGTTTTTATAATTTTTCTTTTTCTTCTTTTTCTAAATCTATATTCTGTTTCATAGTTTGCTACACACAAGCAAATTCTGATACTTGTGTAATGTTAAGAATGCAATGATACAAAAGCTAATTTAAACAAATTAAAGGTTGACTTTGTTACAATTAATATAGCCAAAAGTGGAAAAGTCAAGCATAAATATGAGCAAACAAACAAAAAAATCCATAATGTCTTGCTTCTTGTCCTTGGAACCAAGTCTGGAGGTACTTCATTAAAACAATAGATCCTCCTTGAAATTATAATTTTGTGGCACAGTTATTAATGACAGTCATATTTGGAGACTCTGCAAATATGTATGTATGATTTTTGTTGTTTCATTAACATTCAGTATGTTCCAAGAGGTATAATAAAATAACTTCAGTCCGTAAATTACAAGATTTGTCATTGGGTTTTTCCCCTTCTCCTCCAGAATAATTACATCTATACTTTTATTTGTTTTCATTCTGGCTGGTGTTGAGCAAATTTTTGTTATCCAGTTCAGAGTTGTGGCTTATTTTTAATACTTTAACCCTTTCCAACTTTAACACCTGTACTATACATTTATCATTGTAGAGCAATATTTTTAGTCATCCAATGAAAGACACTAATCCACTGTAAATTATATTGTTTGTCTCCAAAATTGCAACTTCCTTTGGAGATTTCTGACAAAACTACAGGACATTGGACCAGAAAAAGATAAACAGAGTTTGATGGCCATCTCTGCAATTAAAAATTTAGACCAAATTTGTTGCTTTTACATAGCAAAACTATTCATTTTCTGGCTAATTTTATAACCTTATGGTTGTACTCCTAAACTTAATCTCTGGTCTCTTATTTCATTTAAATATCATTGTAAACTACCTGTATTTCTGTGACAAAAGTAAAGAATGAACAAACAAATACAAACATCTTTTGTTATTTGTAAATAAATAGGATTTTATTTCAAGCATTCTCTGTTCTTTAAGAAATCATTTCAGATTAAAACCTTCTGGGGGGAACAGGGAAAATGTTTTCTCACTTTTTGCTGAGATGATTTTTTTAAAATCCCCACCTGGGTAGGTGTGAAATCCAAGCTGACAGCTATACATATTTATCACTAGAAATTTTTAGTGAAAACTTTCAAATAAGTAAGGGTGTTGGCTTCACCTGATTGCTGAGTACTATATACTCTACTGGTAACACATATTTTAAAAAACTATTCAGAAGGGATGGGGACCTGCCCCTAAGAATTACAAACACTGAATAGTATCTCAAGGAGCTGTCAGCACACCCCCTGAGGGAGCAGAGTCAGGAATCCTAGACACCAGGTTCTATCGGGAAGAGTCCAATCTCTATCCACTCTTGTAATGGCTCATTTGGAAATCATTTAATTATAATAAACTTTCTCCTATAAAATAGAAAGATTTCTGTATTCTCTGACTGAAAGAATTCTGGACAGGATGAAATGTATTGTGAAAACAGTGTGTAATGGGGAGTCAGGAGAAACTAAGTGGAATTCTAACACTGTCCCTTAGTAATTATGATGTTGGAGAAGTTATCTAGCCTTGAGGAACCAATTGTGCTTTCTGAAACTAATTAAATTGTTTTCCTAATTAGTCATAGAGTATAAGACCTACCTGTCAAAGTTGTTAGGAGGATTAAATGAGATAATGCTTTGAAAGAGCAATATAAACTATAAATTCTATATGCATTTTTTACTCTAGTTCAGTAAGTAGCCAGGCTAGTAGGCAGAAACTTAGATGCTTTTTATAGACAATGCTTTAAGACTATTGGCATGCTAACTGAATTCAGTGAAGGAGTCTGCACAGAGCTACTCCAACAATGTAACCCAACCAAAATAGGTACCAATGATTTTGTGCCACCTACCAAATTGAAGCTGAACCCAGAAGGCCACCAGTTAGGCTCCATTAGCATTCTCGTGGCCTATAAATAATTGAATTGGCTTGACAAGTGCTTGGCAAGTTGGCATGCTATAAATTTTATTACATTAGTATCCATGAATTGTTCATAAAACAATCATTTCACTGTTCTGATTACAAAGACTTTATATTCTTAATGTTAATAAAACCAGTATGTATATACAAGGTATGTCCAGAAGGTATCCAGCCATGTAATATGAAAAATAGACATTTATTAAAGAAGATACAAGATATAAGAAACATTATACATAAGACAATGATACTTCAGTCCCCTTCAAAGTAGGCACCTAGAGACCTTACACAGCTCTCCCACTCACCATCAGCTGCCCTGTTATACTTTCCTGAATTCCATCGAGGGTCTGAAATCTCTTCCCTTTCAAAGGTGATTTTAGTTTTAGGAAATGATAGGAATTGCAGGAAGCCACATTTGTAATGCAGCGGGGTGAGTGCTAAATCACTTAGGTAATTTGGTGTTTTGCTGAAAAACTCTACACAAGACTTGATGCATGAGTGAATGAGTTGTCATAATGAAGCTGCCAATCACCAATTGTCAATAGCTGTGTCCTTCTAAATTATTTGAATAGTTTCTGTGGAGAAATGCTCAAGCTTAACATGAAATCTGATGCAGAGTCCTTGCTCTACTCAGTCATTTTGAACGTGATGGCGAAACAGTACACATGCTCACTGAATGGTGCCCACCGTTCCCCCAGTGAAGCCCCCTCATTGTTCATGTATGCACATCCTAGCCCACCTTCCTGGGCTGCCAGGTTAATTAATGTTGCACAAATCATTCTTATTATATTAACAATGGCTGTATGTTTTCCAGACAGGCTGTGTATTTTTAAAGACATGTGTATATGTATTTAGATGGATAGATAGATGATAGATAGATACATAGCTAGATAGCTAGATAGCTAACTACCTAGATAGCTAGATAGCTAGATGATAGATAGGTAGCTAGATTGATAGGGTATTTAACTTTTCACTTTGGAATTGTACTATGTGAATCAGAGATTATCAGTGAACTGCACTATCCACATAGGTTATATTTTTAAAATCTTGAAGCTGTTGAAGCAGTGGAGTCAGTGAAACACTGATGATGCCTCAGTCTCATTTTCCATTCTTTGGAAGAGTCCTGGAGTAGCTAGTCATCCTGGAACAGAATGTTTAAGTGATGCTAGATCACTAAGATTTTGAAGTTGTTACTGCAACATTGTGTAGCCTACGTGAACTGATAGAAAAACTGACAGTATGTAAAATTATCGAAAAGTTATCAAATAACATAATTATTTATATATTTTCTTAATTATACCTTTAAATTAAATTCATATACATAGAATAGTGCTGACTTATATTCCAACCACCAGTGTTGGAGAATCTGCACTTTTAAATATTTTTACCAGTTAAAATTTTCCAGTTGTTAACTAAAATTTCATTTGATTGCTGCTATAATTTGCACTTAAAAATTTTTAAGTAAGTTTGAATGTGAAAAATAATTTTTCCCCATTAGTAGATCTTACTAATGATATCCTTTGCTGGGTCTCTTAATCTTAATTTTATGAGATGTGTACCTATTTTTCAATGACCTGAAAAGTATTCATATGAAGAAAATGAATCAATTGTCTTCTCAACATAGGCTATTTACAGGTTATTGTTTTTTTTGTTTGTTTGTTTTTGCCTTTTGATTTTGATTATCTATCTTTTAACATTCTGGTGATTTGTTTGTTTTTTCTCATTGACATACTCCCTCCAACCCTTCCTCTGTGTAAGTAACAATGAGGGGTGAAAAAAATGCTAGAGACCTCAAAAGTGGTGACTTGCTTTAGAAGTGAGGGCTGATAGCTATTGCATTGTCTCGAGTTTTCAGCTAAGCTTGTGGCCCAAGAAGTCCCATTCTAACAGCCTTCTATATCACAAGTAACTGAATGCCAATTAATTGAAAACAGAAAAAATAGAATTTTTTGAACAAAATGATAACTTACTAAAGAAACTCAAACAAAAGTAAAAAGACTGGATAGACCTACTCTTCAAAGAAACTAAATGAATGTTTGCAAATTAAACTTGTTCCTTCAGAAGCAAAACAAACAAACACAAAACAAATCACTGCGTGATTTCAAATGTTTAATGGAGATTCTAACAACTGAGGTAAAAGCAAAAAAAAAGAAATAAAATCCTTGAGAATTCAAAAGTAAGAAAAAAGATTATTCAAAAATAATTTTATTTTCTAATTTACATTGGAAACTGCAGAGAATGTGCAGAAAAATGATAAGAATTTATGAGCCTAGCAATATTCTGAAATCAGTCACATTTATATATGGGCATAAATGGTTAAAGACATAATTTAGAAAAAGAGGCTTAATGTGGCTAAAATAAATCTGTCAAAATGCATGGGAGCTCTTTATAAGAATATTTACAGATTTTTGTTAAAAGATATTAAAGAGGACCTAAGTAACAGGGAAAGACATCAGATTCATGTATCAGAGAGTTGGTGTTATAAAGTATAAAAAGGTCGATTGTTTTATAAAATATGAGGACAATTATGAATGAGTTTACATGGAAACTTATGACATGGAACTTTTTGCCTTTAATTACCCATATTGGTGTATTATTGGAAAATGTTTGCATACTACAAGAGTAAACATACTCCTGTTTCAAGAATGCTGCCTTTAAGGAATTATTTTATGTGTAGAAAAGAATACTTATTCCAAAATTGTTATAGCAACATGCTTTGTAGTAAAAACAGAAGTCAAAATAACTATTCATCAATAGTAACATAAGTGTTATACATATGCAGTGGAATACTATTCACCAATGAAAATGAACTAATTAGGGTCACATGTTTCAATATGTGGTCCTAAAAGGCAATTTGCAGAAAAATATATATAGCATATATTTATTCATATAAAAGTGATACATCTACATGTGTGTGCATATGTAAACATATCTGTCTGTATACTTATAAACAGAAACATGCATTTCAATGATAAATATGAAATATTGGATAGTAATTATTTCCAGTGTTGGCCAAGTGGAAAGGGTGAAAAATACAATTTATATTATTTCTACCAATAGTAACACAAACTGTAATGGAAGTTTTAGCTTGTAAAATTGTGTTCTTTTCAGATTAAAATATATCCTTTTATTCATTCAATTCATTTAGTAAATTTAATAATTTTTCCTTTATTTTTCTTCAAAAGCAAGAACAAAAAGGAAATCTTTACATAGGGTAACAAAGACTAATTCAAATTTAGGAAAGGATAACTATTCATTTTTCTACTCCATGCAGTGAATAAATATCAACAATATTTTTTAAAAGACTCATCAAAAAAAGGCATTGTTAAGTAGCAATAAAAACATTCCTTATTCTGTGGTCTTAATATCAAACCCTCTGTGTTCTTTAGTTGGTCCTTATCTCTACCATGATTATGTGAAGCATATAACACAAGGAATCAAAGGATGAATTTGCATGATTCCCAAGCAGCTAAGATATTACAAATAAAATAGAAGAGAGCACTGACAAAACACACCTAGGCATCTAAGAAGTAGCTGATAAAGAGAACTTTTTTTTTCTAGTTATCAGTCGCCTGTTTAAAGGTAACCCCTGAAGGAAAATCTGAATTTATGCTCTTTTCTTTTCATAATTAGTAATGCCTGAACATTTTTTCTTTGTATCTTGAATTTCAATGCCATGCTAAAGAATAATGGGAAAAAATCACTTGATGAAGCCAAAGATTGCATTTAATTTTAGTTTGTGTTAATTGGGTTTATTAAAAATTAGCATTTTGAAGTTCTAATTCTCTAATTTATGAAATTTCATTGATGTTCTCGTGTATAAGAGTACATTTTGTCTCTGCTACTGAAACACTGAAGATCTGTCTGCACAACTGTAGGAAATTTCTGTATGTGTGTGTAGAAAATAAAATATTCCCTAATTATAAATGTTCATTAGCAGTACTTCACGCTGTGCTTGTAATTACCATTGCTTAGTAGTAGCGTGTCTCTGAGTGACAATGGAATTAGCCAAATAATTATTACATGTGCTTGTGCTTGCAATATTTTCTCAGAGCAGTTCTGATCCCTAGGTAGAAGTTCATGATTTAGGTGAAGAGATTTTAGCCAAATACTGATCCTGCTCCATAAATTGTCAATGTAATCAGTCTAAGACCAACAACAGTCCACAATTAATCACATAATAATTGGATCATTCCTTTGATGTCAATATATTAGAACCTGCCTGCAAAGCATTCAGGAAAACTGTTTACTAGACCTGGATTTCTCTAGAGAAATCAAACACTGTACAATTAACAGGGAAATAATGAAATGTTTGGTCTGTGGTTTAATTAGAAATGTACCACATCTAAAATACCGACTGCTGGCTTTTTTTTTTTTTAATTGTCTAATCTGCTGATATCCCAGAGTTCTCTTTCAGTCCAGTACATTTTGCAGCATTCTTTCACCTGCATCAGTATACATCACCTGGATAAGTAACAAATGGTGGTGATGGGGGGAGGGGGTAACCTTCAATCTGCATTCTAACATTCTTTATTCTAGAAGTTGCAGAAATAAAGCAAGTTTACAACTGGAAAACTGTGGGTTTATTTTCATTTCTTTCTACATATCTGATGTACATTATGCTTTCCAATGCCTTCTTTCTACTAAAACAATTCACATTTGGATAATTTTAAAATTTATTTTAATGGCATTTATTAAGTTGACAGTGATTAATAAAAGTATATGTTTTGGGTGTACAACCCTATACTACATCATGTGTATATTGTATGGTGTGCTCACAACCCCAAGTCAAGTCTCCTTCCCTCACCATTTATCTCCTTTACACTTTTCTACCTCGCCTATCTCTTTCCTACTCTGGTAATTGCCATACTGTTGGCTGTGTCTATGAGCTTTTTTTTTTTTATTTTTTTTTTTCATTTTGCTTAATCCCTTCATCTTTTTTTAAAATCTACCCCAGAAAGAGTAATTTTTATCAGAAAACCCAAGATTAGAAATGAAATTTTAATGACTTATTAAACATAATTGGATTGTATCAGTTGTGCCTCTTGGATTGTTCTACACAGGTTAATATTAGTGGCTTTTCCTATGATCTACTTTCACCCAAGTACTAGTGTTAGGGTTTTTTCCTTCACACTACCTGTTCCCCTGGGAATCAAACAACATGTTCCTATTTAGGGGAGGAGGTTGGTGAGTGTCTTGGTATCATGTGACACAGCTGTGCCGTTAAGGTCAATATGCAAAGACACTCAGTGTTCTTGGGGCAAGAGGGATCAATCTTGTCAGAGTAAAGAGCAAGCAACAATTCACAGAAGGCTTTCTGTAAACAGTCATAGAGATGAGCTGACATATCTTCCTCAGAAAGCAAAACACTGAAGGTATTAAGGTCATTTTTTCAAAACTTGGAAATAACATCAAAATTTAACCATGCCTTTTCAATGTCATATTGAAGCATTGTATGACAAGTCTGCCTTGGAGTCATGACTATTTAGGGACTGTGACTTTAATTCACTGTTATTGCACATTGGTTAGAACCCAAAGCCTGAAAAATTGAATGCTATCTTGGGAAAATGAGAAATGGCAAATAATTTTTTGCCCAGTAAAGATGCAAATGTAAAAATGTGTATATATATATATATATATATATATATATATATATATATATATGTGTGTGTGTGTGTGTGTGTGTGTGTGTGTGTGTGTGTGTATCCAAATGTTATAGCTCCACTGCCTTTTAAATAGTTTTGCATCTAATTTAATGATCTAATTTCAGCATAATTCTTTAGTTGACTGTAGAAACATCTCTCTTATGGCTTCTGGCTTTGTCATCTTACTAGTTTCAACATTAACACAAGTTAAGTAATTCTCTGATGCAAGAATACTGTATATCCCTATGAGAATTAGATGTTTCTTAAAATTACATTTTGAAATGTTTTTAGGCTCAGAGAGAAGCTAAAAATCCCCAGAGTCCCATTTACCCTTCATGTAGATTCCTCTAGTGATAACATTGTACATAGAATCATAGTACAAAGTCAAAACAAGAACATTAATATTAGTGTACAAATACTATTAATTATAGACCATATTCATATTTCATTCATTTTTACAGTCTTCTGTGTGTGTTCTATGACATTTTATCATACATACATATTTATGCAACCACTACTATAATTAAAATAAAAATATTTCATCAGCACAGAGGAACTCTTTCATAGTCACACCGATCTGTTCTCCATCACTACAATTTTGTTCTTTTCATAACATTATGTAGATGAAATCATTTCATATGCATTCTTTTGAGATTGGCTTTTTTCACTCAGCATAATTCCCTTGGAATTTATCCAAGTTGTAGCAGGTGCCAATAGTGCATTTCATTTTATTGTTGGGTAGTATTCTGTTCAAATAATATATTATGGTTTGTTTATCCATTTACCCACTGAAGTATGTATATTTTGGTTGTTTCTAGTTTTTGACTATTCCTATTAATAAGGTCGTTATAGTCATGTATTTATGTGCAGGTACTTGCATGAATATAAGTTCTTACTTCTCCAGGTTAAATACTCAGGAGTAGGATTTATGGAAATTTGATGAGTATATGTTTAACTTTATAAGAGACTGCCAAAATGTTTTCCAGAGTATGCATACCATTTTACAATCTACTAGCAATGCCCAAGAGATCCAATTCTCCTCATTCTCACCAGCACTCCTGGCAATCTGCAGTTCATATCTTAGCAAGTCTTATAGCTGTAACCTGACATCCAATAGGGATTTTAAGTTACATCTAATTAGTGGTTAATGATGTTGGACGTGTTTTCATGTACTTACCTGTAAGTTGGGGATCTGATTAAGTGTGTGCCTGTTTTGTTTTGTTTTTTTAATAAGGTTGTGTTCTTACTCTTAAGTTTTGAGAATTTTTATATATTCTAGATATACAGGCTCTTGAGCCCATCTAATGAGTTTTAAAATTTCAGTTACTTTTTACTTCTAAAATACCTATTTGGCTCTTCTGTTTATCTTCTGTTTCTTATTGTTTCCAGGGTATTTGTACTTGTTTACTAGACCGTTTGTACTTGTTTATTAGACCATTTGTACTTGTTTACTAGACCATTTTTATAATTTCTGGTTTAAAATTCTTGGCAGATAATTCTACCTTTGTCTTGGCATTATCATCTCTTATCTTTTCTTATTTTACTTAGTTCTTGGTAATTTTCATTGTATTTTTGAGTATTTTGAATATTATACTCTCTGCCTCTGGTTGCTATTTAAATCTTTCATTTCAGTTGGCAGTGTTTAGTTTCAGAATGTATATCCATATCTCTCATTTATGGTTCAAATGGCAATTTATATTCCAAAGCCTTTTCAGTTCTCTTCTGGTTTGCCTTCCTTGTGAGACTGGAAAGTCCAATTTGAAACCTGGGTGTATTCCACACTGTAATTCTCTTCTCAAAGCTCCAGTGATTTTTATTTTATTGGGTTTTATGAATGGACCATTGGGGATAAGTCTCAGCTTTCCTACACAAATTTAAAGGATTCCTTTCCCTGTATCTCTCCTTTCTGTAATCCTGTTTTTTTTTTTTTTTTTTCATTTTAGCTGAAAAAGGAAGGGACTCCAAGTTTTTCCTGTCATTTCTTAGTGCAGGACCAGAGTAGTCAATAGGGATCCTTCAGGTAGTCCCCAAGTTCCATTATCTACAAGAATTTCCCTTTTGATTCTAAATAGTTTACTTTATATGTTGAAACACTAAATACCAATGGTTTCTCCCTTTTTGTCTAACAATCCTTTCTCCCCAAAGCCACACTGATGCTTCTGACTGCTGAAAGGCAAGACACAAGATGCATGAGTAAGAGAGAGAACAAGCAGATTAATATAAAATTTTATTATATTTCTGTAGACCATATTTGATGTAGATTTCCCAGTAGCTACAAAAATGTATGCAATGTGTGTGTTTTAATTACTATGCTCAGCATTGGCTGTCTGTTTCTGTTACTATTGACATATACTCCTGGATGTTTGCTCTGGTATATACTTGCTGCTTTTCACTCTAATGTTTTCTCTGGAGATGTTTTATGAAGCGTATGGTCATAAAGTTTTAGTATTTTTACACAGTAACGATGATGCAATTGAGGATTGCATTCATATTTAGTATTTGCACACAAAAAATTCAAGATACGATTAATAAAAAACATAATAGCTGCAGTTAGGATTTAGAAGCTAAGCAACCCTGTTTTCAAATTCTAGCTCTTCTGTATACAGCTGTGGAAGGTGACTACCTCCAGAGAGCTTGCTTCCTCATTTAGGATGGGAGATGATCACAACAATAAAAGGGTGTGAGGCCTAATTAGCATTTAATAGAGAGACCATCAGGACCCGTTCTGATGCAGTGGTTATCAGAAAAATGACTATAACAGTTGGTAGCAATATAAAAGTAAAAGTTATGATCTATGCCAAAAAATTATGTCAAATCAAATGGGACTCTTTAATGCCACTCCTTGTTTTGTAAAGTGTGAATTCAAGGCTCAAGGGGGTTAAATGAGTTTTTAGGAGCATTTCATATGTCTAGGAGCAAATCCGGGACCAGGGCTCTGATCTCCTAATCAGTAGTAGATGGTAACACCATGGTACAAGCATCCCCTACACAGACACTCTACAATAAAATATATTATACTCATTGGTGTGTATAACAGGCCCCAGCATGCTATAAAATGTGCTCATAGCACAGAAACTACAACTGTACTGCATCATAAACTAATATCATTAACTGGCATGCTAATTGCAACAAACATTAAACAGTTAACTAAAAAGAAAAACTCTTCTTGCTTTAGAACACTGGAGCTCCTGGGGGTGATGTAGATGATTTGTCTTTCTAAAAAGCTATCTAGAGATACTTAAGTACTTTTTATATTTGAATACAGATGTTCTTAGCAAAGAAATAAAAATTATCCCATTGAATATATACTTGCCAACATATTCCTAGTTATGGAGTGTTTGAAGACATCCTGAGGATTTTGGGAGGGTTTGAAAAGAGATGTTTTTGCAGCATGCATTCGGGACTAGCTGAAAGTTTATGTAATGGCTTTTCAACTTTTACTAGCTCATCCCTTATCTGGTGCTTTAAACAAATAACAACAGCAACAAGCAGATGAGGTATTTTTATTTTATTCTGGATAAAGAAGGAAGCAGTGCCATGTGTGCTTTTCTTTCTGCTCTAGGAATAGAAACTCTATATTTATACTTTTCTTTTTTATTTATTTTAAATTTATTTTTATTGTTGTTGTATACAATTGTTTCATTTTTTCCCCATTGCTCCCCGCTGTCCCACCCTCCCCATCCCCACCTTGTTGTCCATGTCCGTGTGTCTTTCACACTAGCTTCTTCAACTAAACTCTTCCCCTAATCCTCCCACTCCTGCTAGTCAGTGTCATTCTGTTCCTTCCCCCGCTCCATGTCTCTGATTTTATTCTGCTCATCCATTAGTCTCCTGTATTAAGTGAGATCCTATGGTATTTTGTCTTTTGCTGCCTGACTTATTTCACTAAGCATGATACTATCTAGGTCCAATCCATTCATGCTATCGCAAATGGCGGGAGTTCTTTTTTCTCTCTGCTGCATGGTACTCCATATAGATACTTTTCTTATCAGGATGTGGGTTGACTTTGACTAGCATTTTTTTAATGCTTTCTCCAAGAAATCTACTCAGTTTTGGTAGCCAGCTCTTACCCTGAAACTGGGAGATGCCGAGATGAAACTTGGTGGATAATTTATACATGGTGGCTAATTGACCAAATGGAGCAGTCGGTTCCTGTTGTTTCAAGGTCTCTGACTTGATAGTGCCCTCCAACCTTCACCAAGCCCATTTTAGTTAATCGGATTCAATCCAGTGTCTTCCTAGTCCCTATTCCCCAAGGCTGACACTTCATTGATGAGAGAATTATTTCCTATTGGCTTGTTTCCTCCTAAGACACAAGCATAAGGAAAACAAATCTAATTTCTATATGCTCTCATAGTTATCTTTAGTAAATCAGATTTGTTTTTCTTCATTTGACCAACACAATTTTATCTTTAATTCATGATTCATATTTGAGGTAAAACATCCTACTGGGACTCTGATATTATTGGGATTTTCAATTCTGCTTTTTATTTTTATTTTTAATTTTTTAAAAAGATTTTATTTATTATTTTTCAGAGCAAGGGGAATAGAGAGAGGAAGAGAGGGAGAGAGACATCAATATATGGTTACCTTTCACCTGCCTCCAGCTACGGACATGGCTGGAGAGCTGGCTTGCAACCTGGTTATGTGCCCTGGCTGGGAATTGAACCAGCAATTTTTGGGTTCGCAGGCTGGTGCCTTATCCACTGTGCCACCAGCCAGGGCTAATTCTGTTTTTTAAAGGAAAAAAAAAATCAAAACAATATCCTCATAAGGTAACTTATCCCCTCCCTTTTTATTTTCTAATATCAGATAATCACAAATGGAGCCTTAGCTACTAATCCAATAAAGGACACTTTGAGTTTTTTTTTCTTTTTTTGTATTTATTTTTTTATCTTCTATGTCAAATGTTCTGAAACTGTTTACCATTCCAGGCTTATCCTTAAACTATTTTGGTATGGCATGTGTCACATGGTAGCAATGATCTGAGTGCTGTTCATCAAAGTCCCAATTTGAATCTTTTCTGTATTCAGCCTTGCTTTGAAGAATGCTTGGATATGTCTAGCATTTTCATAGGTTGTCCATTTAAGATCCATGTTTATATGGGGACCAAGAAACCTTATATTCTACAAGAATAAGCAAAATGCTCTTGCTTCTGCTAGAGGGCAAATTTGAAAACAGCTTGATGCCTATCACTCAAGTTGTTCTTGATCCAACACTTACAATTTTATATCTTGATCCTTGGGTAAAAGGCCTGTAATAAAAGAGAAGATGAAAAATAAAAATGTCACTTTCTAAAGCCTCCACGAAGCATCTAGAACTGTTGCTATCCCATGAGCAAGGATGAGAGATAACACGAAATACAGACTGCAGCAGGGACTTTGCCATGTCTCAGTGGCTGCTGCAGCGTAGAAACTGGCCCGTGCTGGTCCCAGTTGGGGGCCATGGCAGTCATGCCTCTGAGCAGCACCAGCATGATGTGTTCAGGAGTCAAGGGCTTAGACAAAAAGCCACCTAGGTTCCTGTACCTGGGAGATAGGCAGCCCTTAGCTATGCATTCTGTGTGCTCTGGCTTTATAGCACCAACTCTTTTTCTGGAGAATGAGAGAGAGACTATCTGTACTATATTCAAAGCTCCCCAGAGAAACAGGACTACTGAGACACACATGCACGCACACACATACAAAGAAAATGAGACAGAGAGAGATGCTTTTATTACAAGGAATTGATTCACACAGCTGTGGCTGAGGGAGGCTGAGAAGTCTGTCAAGCCTTCCATGGATTGTATAATGCCCACCCACACTGGGGAATGAATCTACTGTGCCGAGTCCATCAATGTAAATATTCATCTCATTTAGACACACCCTCATAGACCCACCAGAAATACTGTTTAATCTGGGCATCCTGTGGCCAATCAAATTGACACATAAAACTAACCACCACAGAATCAAAATTAACCGAAGCTGAATAGGAGTCAAATGGTAGCTTGGGGGCTTGATCTGTACCGTAGTCATTCTGCATCCATTGGGAAAACTCAACTGTGGGCAAGAATTTGAAGAAAACTGGTTTTGCTCATAGAAGGTAGGAAAAATCTAGGAAAATGATGGTTTGTGGTAACTCCTAACCCTCTGCTGGCTGATGTGACCATAGAAAGATAGACTACTTTTTCTTTAAAAGTTATTCCATGGGAATTTTTTTTTACAAGGGAGCTTTAGAGGGCTACAGAAAAGTAGAAAAATTCACTTGAGGGATGTGTAGTTGGGGGAGGAAAAGAATGGCCTTTCTTCTGTGATTTGCTGCTGTTAGGGTAAATTTAGTCTATTTTATAATATTGACTGGTAAAATTTACTAAGTCTTCTTTACCACAGATGCTGTGAATTCAGCAGATAAATGGACTGAGTTGTGTAAACTGTGACCTGTGTCCTGTATCCTAAAGACACATAGTACAAGCAAATTGTTTTTCTTTCTTTCCCTAAAGCCCAAATAACTCCCTCCCCTACTAGGGAGTATGCACCAAGAAAACTAATTTGTATAACAAAATGTGTATATAATTATATTTTATGTAACAGAGTCTCCTTAGGTAGTTTAAGTGTTTACTACATTTGAGCAGAAAAAAAATTAGAACGAAGTAGGTGACACACTGAAAATGAAACAATTCCATTTGGAAGCATATACTGCTGACCAGCTTTGTCATTTCCAACTTTCATCACGAGAGTTGAACTTCTCTTAGTGAACTTCTCTTCTTCACTCCCTAGACTCTCCCTCTCACCTACAGAGAGCATTAGCAGATTCTGTCTATCGAAGATCAAAAATGAAGATAAAACATCTCTGAAGCAATAAAATTGATAAATAAAGATTTGATTTGCAGTTTAAACTCAACTCCCTGCACATGTCTGTGAGGTCTTTCCACCTGCATTATTCCTGAGGGGTTTTAACTGTGCCTCTAAACTAAGATGCATCCAAAAGTCTTTTCTGCCTCTGAAAGAGCCATAAAGGCACTGACTGGTCATCATTTTTGTTATATGTTTATTGAATAACGGTACAGTGGTTTTCACTGGAAAGTGTGAGTAATCTAACAAGATTAGTCTGACTTCTGAAACCTACCAAGTTTGCAGGAATTTTATGAAAAAGAAATTTCTCCATGGTTGTCTAGAATAGCCTAGGAAAGCATATACACTCACACATATTCATGCTGTATACATACAGGCGCATATAAGCATAGACTAGATAGATATAGATAAAATGAAACACAAACTTTTGTGAAATATGCACACATAGACTGGGGGCTGAAAATGTGCATGTCTCTAAAATCATTTGCTGTACTAAAATATACCAAACTATTACTTGTAATCAAAGTGAATATTTAAGGAGAACCAGCAAATGCACCCCACTTTCCCATCTGAGCTCACTTGGTAAGAGATAGTAGTGAAGCAAATAAAAAACCATCATCCTCTTAACACTTGAGGAGACTCTGTCGGTGGATGTGGCTCTCAAGTGAGGCACTCTTAAACTCTCTAAAAATGAACCTCAGTGTTAGACTTTTCTATCCAGTCGCAAGTGATGCTTGCACTTCAGGCCTCCCTGAAGGGGAGCTTGTGGAACCCAGAGAACTGGGTACCAAGTTTTCTCTCCTAACATGAATGGGTGTTACTCTATTTGCTTGAAGGTTCCCTATATGCCAAAGCCTACTATATGTAAATCAATTAGTTGATAAAATAGGTAGTAGGTACTGATATTGTCCTCATTTACTCATGAAGAGACTGTAGTAACTAAAAGTTAAGTAACTTGCTTAAAGTCAGTTTATTATAAACAAAGGCTCAGAGTTTAAATAACTTGCCCAAAATCATAAAGCTCAGTATCAAATGTAGGGCTACATAATAATCAGCAACCCAATCTGTTAATTACATGACACTAGCTTGCAAAGAAATGCAATAGGCTTTGTTTAAATGTTTACCTGACCAAAGCTCCTCAGAGAAAACTGCCCTTATCAGTCATCTGAAGGGCAGCAGGTATACTTGCTATCACAAGATCCTGCACTCTTGGCAGCTGGATCAGGAGGGGCTCTTGACACAGTGGTGACCATCCACACACTATCTAGCTGACTGATTTGTGAAGCTTGGGTCAAGAAAGATGAGGTCAGTTTGTTAGAGTTTTCTGGATAATTGAAACAAAGAAACTGTGAGATTGGAATTTAGGTTGCATAAGTCATTATTATAAAGGATTCCCTGATTTTAAGCAAAATTCCTGAAGCCAATATAATTATCAAGAAACTTCCAAAGAAAGGGTGAACTTTAGAAAACCAACAAATGATTCTGTTTTCTTTGTACACATAAAGCTTTATGTTCCCTAATAAAGTTGTACTTTTTAGCAAATAAATTAGCAAGTGAATGGCTATAATACTAAAAAGTTATATAATTAAAATTGACAAGACATTTTTAAATTGAGATCTTTAGTTTTACCATTATGGTTAAGTATATGATGCAATAAAATAATATTTAGAGCCTACAATTCTTGAAATTTAGTTAAATATGTACCTTAGAAGCTTTAAAAGATAAAGAAAAAAAATCTCATTTTTCTTCCCTGAAAATACAGATGTTACTGAACAAGCATCATTAAGGAAGCAGTTACAAACTAGAATAATTTATCTTATTTTATTTTAGGTGTTGAATTACCCTTTAAAAAGGATAATTGGTAAGGTAAATAAAAATTCACATGAGCTTGCCCTTTACCTAGCTGTCTATCATTATTTATCAAATGTTTATATAATGGAATGATTTTGGCATTTCTCTAGCATATCATTTATCAATGATTGTCAAAATTTGATAACAACATAGAAATGTTTAAAAGAAAAACTATTTTCTTAAACAATCATCATTATCAACAATAATTGGAAGAAAAAGGAAATAAATTATTTCAAAATTAAGTATATAAAAGGCAAAATAAAAAAGCAATAGGTGGGATGAAAAATTTACAATAGATTTAGGGAAGATACATATGATGATAACTTGGATGTTCAGGAGATACTGTAAGCCTCATGAATTTTAATAAATCTTTTTTGAAAATGCTAAGATTCATTTATCAACAGTTAGTACTTTAAGTTTATTAATGTAAGTATTTATAGGAAAATACTTCACATTTTCTGCCACCATTTTATTGATTGTGAACTATTAGAACAGCTTTTAAATACCAAGGATTTCTGGCAACCTTAATTTATATATGACATTTTTATTTTTCTTTATGTAGCTTCAAAAATAGCCATCAAAGCCCTGGCTGGTGGCACAGTGGATAAGGTACCAGCCTGCAAACCCAAAGGTCACTGGTTTGATCCCCAACCAGGGCACATAACCAGGTTGCAAGCCAGGTCTTTAGCCAGGTCCTTAGCAGGAGGCAGGTGAAAGGCAACCATACATTGATGTCTCTCTCTCTTCCTTCCCCTCTCTCTGAAAATAATAAATAAAATCTTAAAAAAATAATCATTTAGTTTTTTCTCTTTTTGTCTAATGGATATCAAAGAAGGATATTCAGATATTTTTGGCTAATTCTTTTAAAATAAACAACCTGCCTAAAGTGCACCTACCTAAAAGAATGCAATGAGAGAGATATGAATGAGACATTGAGCTATGCACAGGACAGTATTTTATTAAGTTATTGAATTAGTTACTATGGCTATCTTAGAAAAGTGGTAAATCCACATTTTATAACTGACAGCTCTTTCAGAAAACTATGGTTTTTCAAATGTCAATAAAATAGGACAATAGACACACGTTTAATCAAAATATCTTATGTAGGATTATTGTTCAAAAATTTCAACCTTAAACAGTAGTTGTTATTGATGGGTTCATAAAACATGTTCTGGATTTCAAGAAATTCAAAAGTAAACTACATAGAATTAAAACCGTTATAAATCTGTATGTATACTTACACTGATGACTATATTGAGTAGAACTGAAGCTGTTAATACCCTAGAACAACACACTGTGTCCGTAGTTCCCTCTCATCCATAGTTTCACTCCTTCTATTGTTTCAGTTACCTGCAGTCACCCACTCTGAAAATATGAAGGGGAAAATTCCAGAGATAAACATTTCATGTTTTAAATTTTCTTCAGTTCTGTGTAGCATAAAATGTCATGTGTTTTGCCTTGTCCCATTTGGGACATGACGCATTCTTTTGTCCAGCCTATCTATGCTGTGTACACTATTGCCCATTAGTCCCTCAGCAGCCATCTGGAATGTCAGATTGACAAATAGTTCATTTTGCTTCTTATGATACTTTCATCATGTATATTGACTATCAAAATCTTGAAAATATTTAAATCCATATTTTAATTTTCCTCTGCTAATACAGTGACATCTAATAGTTAATATTTTATCATGGCCTGGACTTCAGTCTGATCTTACCCAATTTGATTTGATATTAAATTTATAATCACTGGAGAATATGGACCAAGGTGCACAGTAGGATACTTCAAATAAGGTTTTATTAGAATACTGAAGTAAAATGTCACTTAAATGTTAATATTTTTTCTTTACGCAAGTCAAATAATTCTAACACCTAATAAGTTTTCAAAAAATGACTGACAAAAGCAAGAATTATATTTAGAATAGTCACAGTAAAAGGTGTCATAAATAATGATGTACCATATGTAATATAATTTAATTGGTGAAGCATGAAGTGTTAAAAAACACCTAAGGCTTTTAACTTAATTAACACGAAAGAATACATCTTTTTTAGCAGGTGCATTGGAAATAACATGTCTGATTTCATGGGCTGTTGTTTAAATAACTGGCTGGTGTCTATTTTTGTGAGTAAGTGACAAAATGACAAGTTTAAGTTAGACAGCACTTACTTTAACTGCTCCCCACCTACACACTAGGGAGCACTGTTTGCTTTACTTAAACAGATGTTTCAGTTCGCTTGAATAGGATAATTAGGTATACTCACACCAAATATTTGTGAGGTTTCAATATGCACTGACTGCTAGACTTTGACCCTTTCATTAATTCCAATAAAATGTTACAACAAATCACAGAGGATATTCTGTGTACAGATTTTAGCCTGGTAAATAAGCTTCAATTAATTTAAGTGGGTAACTCCTTCAATCCCGTTTTTTATTTAAAAATCATCAAGAAAAAAACAACCTTACAGTATAGTGACATTTTTTTGGTACCCTAATTTCATATGACTGCCAAATCAAATCTCTATCCAGGCAAAGAGAATGAATTACTTTCCTGGGGAAAATTGGACAATTATGTTGTTGATGGGTAGTAAACTAATGCAGAGCAGAAGGATAATTAAAAATAAGTCACTTCAACCACATTGCTATCATTTCCCTGGAGTGAGAACTTTATCAAAGCGAGATTTTTATTGATGCCCATGTATTTTTGTCTCAGGTCTTGCTCTCTTGCTTTATTCTATCTTTCACTTAATACAATAACATATAGATCAGTCTTGCACGTCCAACCAATGGTATATGCAGTCAAGCCTTTGTCTTCTGTGTTCCAGCTTTTCTATGTGCATCTGAGTGGATAATGCAGGCACTTAGCAGAGGACAGTTATGTTTATTTAGGGCCAAGGAGGAAGGAGATTCATCATTTTGACTTCAAGTCTAATGTTTTTGTCTGATTTATTGTTCATACTTTTTATACTATACTACTATAGAACTGATCATTTGATCCCCTTTTTTTTTTTCACCTAAATGAGAAAAGAAATGCTCAATTAAAAATAATCTCCAACAACTTACAGGTCAACTAATCACACATTCAGTCTGAAGGATGGAAAATATTGAAACAAAAAGAGAATAGCTACTAGCCAACAGGTTCAACATTTTTTTTTACTCTTAGACCTACCTCATTTCTTCTATGTTTTGAAAGTATGTATCATTCCTAGGTCTCACTATTCTACATGCATTGATTTACTTATTTTTTTTCATAATTATATCTATAATAAGAAGGAATTTAATTAAGAGCAGAGACAATACTGTCAGGCGAGGACAGGCTGTCCCATACTAGCATATTGATTTTTTTTTTTTTTAACAGGGGCTCAAGGTTTTATTGATATTGAAAATTAGCACTGTGTTTCTTTCCTTCTTCCTTGCTTGTGGATGGCCATCATTTTGCTGTCCTCACCTGGAGGGGAGAGGAAGCTCTGGTATCTCTTGATTTTTTTTTTTTTTTTTAAGATTTTATTTATTATTTTTTAGAAAGAGGGGAAAGGACAGAGGCAGAGAGGGAGAGAGACATCAATGTATGGCTGCTTTTCACCTGCCTCCAGCCATGGACCTGGCTGGAGACCTGGCTTGCAACCTGGTTATGTGCCCTGACTGGAGAATCGAACCAGCGACCTTTGGGTTTGCAGGCCGGCACCTTATCCACTGTGCCACCAGCCAGGGTTACCTCTTGACTTTTTAAAAGATTTTTTATTCATTATTTTCAGAAAGAAGGGCAGGGAGGAAGGAAGAAAGGGAGAGAAACATCAATGTATGGTAGCCTTTCACCTGCCAGCTATGGACCTGGCTGAAGATCTGGCTGGAGAGGTGGTTATATGCCCTGACTGAGGAATCGAACCAGTGACTTCTGGGTCACTAGGAAGCACCAATTCACTGAGCCAGTCCAGCCAGGGCTCTGATTTTTTTAAATTAAAATTACTTAGAACACACCAGTTTGTGTAGAACACTTTGATCTCTGTCTCCATGTCCCCCTGAAAGAAGGAGCTAAATTTTCCATGTAACAGGTGCCTCACTGCACCAGAAGACACCCTCATGACTAGAGTTAAGGAGCCCAAGGCCAAAGGCCCGGCCTAAGCAAAACTTGTTGCTTTTCTAATTTGCTATCCAAGCCTGAACTTGGTTTAGATACCTCACTAATGAATACTCAAACCCTGTTTGAATTTCTTTTTAAAGAGTGCTAACTTTATTTTTGTCCTGTCAATTCTTCACAATTATTTGTTTCACAAAGTATAAAACCCCCATTGGTTTATCAGTTTTCTGAGCATTATTCTTGATTCTCCCATATGCATATATTAAAGTGTTTTTCTCCCATTAATCTGGTATTATGCCAATGTTAATATTAGTTCAGTCATAAGTATTTAAGAATGGTAGACAGCAGGGAAGGTTGCTCTCTGTCTTCAACAATACCAATCATTTAAAACGGACAATATTTGATTGTTATAAATAAAGCTGCCATGAATCCGCATGTGCAGGATTTTGGGTAGACAGACGGTTATCATTCATTTGCATAAATACTTCAGAGTACAATTGCTAGATCATAATGTAAGACTATATTTAGCTTTATAAAGGTGTATCTAAGCTATTATATCTGAGAGGAGTGTTTCACAGGGAATTGGAATATTTTTGAGGGCGATAAAGTAACGCTGTGTTTATTAGGTGTGCTTTGTCCTTAAGATAGCTCTACCTTTGACCGGAGGGGTAATTTAATTCTAGCTTCAGAGTTTGCGTTGTTTAACGATTAATGAAACTCAATTATCATTCTTTCTTTGGAAATGAAGGAACTAAAAGGCATTTGATTATCCCAACCCATTTTCTGTTGTTCAGGTCCCTACCCACAATTTCTATTAATATGCAGGGACTTCCATTTTTAGAATGAATTTTTCTCCTGATTTTATTTTATTTTATTGTTATTTAAATTCTCCACCTTACTTTCATCTCACAGTCCTTGGTGCTCATTTTCCCTTTATTCTTCACTTACATGAACATAGAATTCAATCTCTTTATAAGGTTCCCTACACACGCACCCTTGCGCACACACGCGTTAAAATGAATTTTACAAAGCACATGTGAGAAGAATGTCTTTTACTAAAGGTTTGAGTAAAACAAAGTGACATTCTATCATAGAGTTGCTTATTCCTCCCTTTTTTCAAGACTCTGGTAAGAACCTGCATTTTTATTAACCACCTCCTTTATTGCATAGAACAATTAAATTCTCTCAAATATGCTTGGCAGTACCCAATTTTGCACATCCCAAGACTCAGTGCCTTTGCTAAAACAATAGGCTATTGATGCCCTTCCTTCTCTTTTGGTAGCATGGAAGAGTTGCAGAGGCTTTGACATTTCACTTTTTTCTTTTCTCTAATCCCTCTCAGTCTTCAAATAAAGGGAGTAATATACATATTTATTACTTTTAATGTGAAATATGTTATCTGTTTAGAAGTGTTAAGTAGTAATACTCAGATCTTTAAATAGTATTTTCTTCTTTTATATAAATATGTGAATATTTTTCCAAATTGCTTTCCATACTCATGGCAAACATCTTCATCAATATTTGTAAACTTTACTGTAGGTGAACCTTATTCCAAAATATCTTCCATTAAGCTAAGCAAAGTGAATAATAAAGCAATTGTAGGGATGTAGTGTGTTAAGTATTAATGACTCTTTTTTTTTTTTCCTGGAATAATGTTTTTATTTTTTTAATTTTTTTATTTTTTTAATTTTATTGTTGTTGTATTACATCCATCCCCTTTTTGCTCCCCTCTGTCCCCCTCCCCTCTCCAAAGTCAATCCCACCTGTTGTCCATGGCTCCTCCACACTAGGTTCTTGTCTAAGCTGCTCCCCCTTCCTGCCTCCACCTTCCCCCTCCCCACAACCCCCCTCCCCCTGACCAGTATTAATGACTCTTATTCTGAGAATTGCTTATTTTCTCTTTCTGAAACCTTTCACATACACACACACACACACACACACACACACACACACACACATGATCAGTAAGGTTTAGAGAGCTTTGGAACTATTCTAAAAAGGAATAGTATTAATATGACTTGTCATTAAGATTATCAGTTAGTGCCATTAGTTTTCATTAGAATGCTTATTAATAGCTGAGGAGACTGCTTTACTCACACACCTCACACACACACACACACAACATATACAGACACACACACACATTTCTGTAGATATAATGGGGATTTTACAGGGAGGACCAGTCTACAAAACTGGAAGAACTTTGTTGAACATCATATTAGTGTATAATATGTGACGACAGAAAATGGGTTTCATATGTGGAGAAGATCATAATTTGGGGTGCTTAGCTTGCTCAACTTGGCCTCATTCTACAGTTTAAGGACCTCACTAGCTTCATCACCTCTGTTTTATAATCCTTCCTATCTCTCTTCCTTTCCTCTTGTTACCCTCATCACTAAATCTTTGTATGTGCTGATCTTTTTAACACCTCAATTACCCCTCCTCCAACACTTCACTCAGCATTTCCAATAACTTTCACTTTTTAAAAAAATCTGTTTAATTATCTCTTAATCAGAGATATATCCCTAACTTTCTATTTAAATCAGGTCTACCATTTTGTATTTCTTTTCTTTTCTTTTTTTTTAGAAAAGCTTGTTTTCTTTATATCACTTGGTAAATTTTAAATTATGTATTAATTTATTTGATTTCTTGTTTAATGCTGTCTTTGTCACTAGATGCTATGACCAATGAAGGCAGAGACCGTAATCACTATTGTTGTCACAGGTCCTAAAACTATTAGTTGCCTGTGTAAATAATTATTGAGTAAATGAACAGAGAATGGAAAATAAACAAACAAAACATGTGATGAGGCTACAAATAATCATCCACATTTGCTATGCTTAAAAATATGCAATATTTGTATATTGTTGCTTAAGTTTGTGCTGTTCTTAAGAAACATGTTACATTTGCCCAGAGGAGTTTATTTCAGTAAACTACATATATCTGAGAAAGCTGGCTGAAAGATGGGATAAATTGTCCATAACATTAGAAAATACAAAATTTTAGCTCATTTCTGGCTGCAAAGAAGTTTATTTCTACATCCTGATCAGAATGTGCTGTGCTGGTTCTGTTCTGGACATGTAGGTTCTTAAACACACTCTGCACACGGCATTAGTTCATGCCCTTCAATGACTGTGCAGCAGCCTTTGCCTAGGGATAGGTCATAGAAAATTCTGTAGCATTTCTCCTACCGTGAATCTTGAGGCCATCATAAAGAAAAGTTATGAGGAAAAAGTTTTCCATCTAAAAGAAGTTAACTTACTTTAAATAGAGTTAACATAATTATTTTGTGTGAGCATTCAGGCACTAACGGAAGCTCTGCACGTATTATGTGCCATCATCTGTCTTGTTAGCATTTTTAACATAACTCAACACTTATAATTTGACATTGCCATAGACAGTATTTTAAGTAAGGTGTGGAGAATGCATACAGCTCTCAAGATTCTTTTGGTGAATTTTATGCTTATTCAATGCAGTAACAACTAAATTATTCTCGTTTAGAAAGCATTGATTTTCCTGTCTTTGGGGAACTCTAATTACTTTCAAGATAAGAGACACAGACCTGCTTTCACACTGAATGTACATCTCTTCACAGTGCGTGCTGCTTTCAAATGCCACCTTCGTATACCAATATCTTCATTTTAACTCCGGGAATTTAAATTGAGCACATTGAGCAGTCCTAAGTGTAATGAGTTGCCTGTGAAAAGGAACCACATTGTGAAGTTTGGGCAACAAGTCCACCTGACATTTTAAAAGCAGTTCAATAAAAACTTAGAAAACAAAAACAAAAACAAAAATAAAAAGAGGCCCTGAAAATATGCGGTTTTCCATATTTTTCCTTAAGGTAATTTTTAAAACCTCATTTTTAGTGACACTAAAATGCATCTTATCCATAATCCTCTGATTTTAAATAAACTTTTAACTCCTAAGCTCTGAATGTCTTCATCGTCACTCAGGTTAACAGGAACATTTTTACACATTGGAAGCGCTGCATGAAAATTCTGTCTTTTCTCAACTTCTTTTCTTCCTTCTCTGATTTACTTACTGCTTTTTAAAATTTTATTTTTATTTTATGTTTTTAGAGAAAGGGGAAGGGAGGGAGATAGAGAGGGAGAGAAACATCAACGTGCAAGAGATCCTTTTCCTCTTGTGCACCCGCACCCAGGAACCTGTTCTGCACCCAGGCATGTGCCCTGACTGGGAATCAAACCAGTGACCCTTTGGTTTGTAGGCCAGCACTTAATCCACCGAGCCACATCAGCCAGAAATAATCACTACTTTTACACCTACTCCTTGTTCTCATTTAACTTTCATTTTCATAACTGCTACCTATTCCCTATCTGCTGGCCCCTTCTGGATTTATTTGTTGTTCTCACTTCTCTAGACTCAGTCAATTTTGGCAGAAACTCTCTTAAGAATGCAGCACCTTAACACCCACCCTCCCCACCCCCACTCCACCTCCAGTTTTAAGCAACTATCACTTAGAAACTTTGGCATGGACAGGCCCCACTCTCAGATTTTGAAATAGCACTTGAGAAAATCATGAACTTCCATTTGCTCCCTAAGAACTCATCCTATCTAAACTCAATTGCAATTTATTTATCTTTTACTAAAGTTTTATAATATTTCCAAATCATGCTCTTTGTCCTATAATGCAATTTTGGTTTTTTGATAAACAGAATTTATGGATCTATGAGATAAAATTGACTACCTCTTCAAAATAATTTCATTTCCCTATGCTTTTCCCACCTCCCTCTTTGCAACACAAGAGAAAGCATTCTGTCCCCCTTCTTAGGACTTATCTTTTCAATGGTTTTTACTTCCTTTCTTATCACCTCTGAAATTTTACTTATTCAATTCTACCCTCCCTCTTGAATGTCAAATATTTATCTACTGCTTCCTTTCTTTTTAAAGTATTTTATTTATTTATATTTATGCAGAAGGGAAGGGAGGGAAAAAGAGGGGAAGAGAAACAGCTATCTGTTTTTATATACGACCCAACTGGGGATGAACCCTCAGCCTAGGCATGTGCCCTGACCAAGAATCAAACCAATGACCTTTGGTTTGCAGGTTGACACCCAACCAACTGAGCCAACCTGGCCAGGGCTGCTCCTTTTCTTGTACCCATAAGCCAACTTTCTCCAGTTACTTATATTATTTTTAAAAATTAGCAAATTCAAAATCCTCTCTTGACCCCATAATCATGTCAAGCTCTTCTTGCTTTGTTTTACCCACTTTTTAAAAAAGCTTTTGTATTGTTTGGTACATCAGATTCTTTATCCAATCTATTCATCTGTCTTTTAATTGGTGAGTTTTATCCATTTGTAATGGCTATTATATTAGAAATTATTGGCTAACCTATGCTTTTTTATTTCATATTTTAACATGGTATTTTTTTTTTGTATATTTTATTGATCATGCTGTTACAGTCGTCCCAAATTCTTTTCGCTTTTCTCCCTTTCACCCAGTCCTCCTGTTCCCTCCCGCATTCCCCCTCCCCCTTAGTTCATCTCCATGGGTTGTACATGTAAGTTCTCTGATTTCACCTTTTCTTATATTATTCTTAACTTCCCCCTGTCTGTCTTGTACCCACCATGTTTCCTAATCCCTTCACCTTTTCCCCATTTCCCCCCCTCCCCCCTCCCAGCTGATAACCCTCCCAATGATCCCCATACTTATGTTTCTGGTCCTGTTCTGGTTGTGAGCTTGTTTGTTTTTGTTTTTCTTCTTCTTTTTCATTTTTCAGGTTCTGTCATTGATAGTTGTGAGTTTGTTGTATTTTAATATTCATAGTTTTGTCCTTCTTTTTCTTAAATAAGTCCTTTTAACATTTCATATAATTAAGGCTTACCTTGTCTGGGAAGCACTTTATCTGCCCTTCCATTCTAAATGATAGCTTTGCTGGATAGAGCAATCTTGGTTGAAGGTCCTTGCTTTTTTCATCATTTTGAATATTTCTTGCCAGTCCCTTCTTGCCTGCAAAGTTTCTTTTTAATTGAATTTTTAATCTTTCATTTGGATAGAGTCTTCCCCAAAAAGATAATTAATTACTTTATTTAATGCACTTCCATGTTCTTTTAATCACCTATTATCTGTTTCCTTTTACTTTTTCTTAATTTTACATTTTTAAGCAAAAGTAACCCGCAAACTAATCACAATTAGTTCACTTATACCTTGCAGCATCCCTGTAATGTGTTTTATGTGAGTAGTCTCCTAAAGTATTAGCAATGGAGGTTTCTTAAATGACATAGTTCCTTGTATGTCTGAGAGTATTTTTATTATGCCCTTGTAATTAGATGACTATTTGTCTTGATAAACATTCTGTTCAAAGTTTTTACTTTATCAATTGAAAAATATTTTACCCTCTTCCTGTATTTTGTATTGATGTTAAGCAATGTGAAATCAAGCTACATGTTATTTCTTTATAGAAATCTTTTCTTACTTTCTATAAGGTTTTAAAGATTATCTTGCTTTGATAGTCTTAAATTTAAAGTTTATGTATCAAAGTGTAAGTTTTTCCACATCTCTCCAGCCTCATAGTCTACGAACTCTTTCCATCTATGATTGTTTTGTTTTATTGATTCTATAAATGATAAATGAACTATTTTTTTCTCTTGCATCTTATATGCATGACTTAATTAATTACAGCCTGGATTCATGACACAAAATAATCATTGGTCCATTTATGACCTTCCTATTTATTTGTGTACTTAGTAATGTAAAGATTATCTATGAATGTAGAATCCATCCCAATATCTAACATACTTCAAATAACTTATATCCCTACATATATCTTCTTTCTGCTTATATCCTCTGAATCCTGTTCCCTCTTCCCCCCAAGGTAGGTAATTAATATATCAAATGTATTTATCATATACTTTCTTTTTAATTATACTTTCATATGCCCCAGATATAACTTATCAAAATTATTTTCTTATATAGGCAGTCATATATGCTATTTATTTTTCTTGTGATTTAGTTTGATACCTTTTTTTTTTTTTTTTTTTTATAAAATATTTTATTTATTATTTTTAGAGAGAGGGGAAGGAAGAGAGGCAGAGAGGGAGAGAAACATCAATGTATGGTTGCCTTTCACCTGCCTCCAGCTACAGAGCTGGCTGGAGACCTGGCTTGCAACCTGATTATGTGCCCTGGCTGGGAATCGAACCAGCAACCTTTGGGTTTGCAGGCCGGCACCTTATCCACTAT